>JAWVWS010000044.1:54175-98175 GCA_033807775.1 Saussurea involucrata
AAAACCGATTAGACCCGAAGTCCGAAATTCAAACTTTACTTAGGAAGGGTTTCGGGGCCTGTTTTGTCCGCCCGAAACCCGATCGGGTTGGGGGTTTTTCGGCCCGACCCGACCGATGCTCACCCCTAGTTTTTAGTAGAAAACTACTTTGAAAAGTTACAGCTTCCGTTCTACAAATGTTTTGACGATTTACTCATACTTAGAGAACAAATTAAGATTTAACATCTAAATTAAAAACGTACTACTATTTCTTAGGAATCTAATCGCCTAAAATGCACATTTTTTGGATCAATAACCATTTTTATATGAATTTTACAAAAACAGTGTGCAAAACTCGTTTTAACATGACCAGTTTTGGAAATACACTATTTTGAGCCCCTTAAAGTCACAATTAGATCTCGTTGTAAACTAGAAAGTTGTTCTAGACACAAAGAGTTTTCCATCGATATATTATACACCTCAATCAGACCAATGAGTGATTTTATACGGATTTTTCTACAAACAGAACTTTATGCTTAGATCTAAGCCCGAAACCCGATGAACCCGACCCGATGAACCCGAAAACCGATTAGAACCGAAGTCTGAAACTCGAACTTTACTTAGGATGGGTTTCGGGGCCTGTTTTGTCCACCCGAAACCCAATCGGGTTGGGGGGTTTTCGGCCCGACCCGACCGATGCTCACCCCTAGTTTTTAGTAGAAAACAACTTTGAAAAGTTACAGCTTCCGTCCTACAAACGTTTTGACGATTTACTCATACTTAGAGAACAAATTAAGATTTGACATCTAAATTAAAAACATACTACTATTTCTTAGGAATCTAATCGCCTAAAATACATATTTTTTGGATCAATAACCAATTTTATATGAATTTTACAAAAACAGTGTGCAAAACTCGTTTTAACATGATCAGTTTTGGAAATACACTATTTCGAGCCCCTTAAAGTCACAATTAGATCTCGTTGTAAACTAGAAAGTTGTTCTAGACACAAAGAGTTTTCCATCCATATATTATACACCTCAATCAGACCAATGAGTGATTTTATACGGATTTTTCAACAAACAGAACTTTATGCTTAGATCTAAGTCCGAAACCCAATGAACCCGAAAACCGATTAGACCCGAAGTCTGAAACTCGAACTTTACTTAGGAAGGGTTTCGGGGCCTGTTTTGTCCACCTGAAACCCGATCGGGTTGGGGGTTTTTCGGCCCGACCTGACCGATGCTCACCCCTAGTTTTTAGTAGAAAACCACTTTGAAAAGTTACAGCTTCCGTCCTACAAACGTTTTGACGATTTACTCATACTTAGAGAACAAATTAAGATTTGACATCTAAATTAAAAACGTACTACTATTTCTTAGGAATCTAATCGCCTAAAATGCATATTTTTTGGATCAATAACCAAGTTTATATGAATTTTACAAAAACAGTGCGCAAAACTCGTTTTAACATGACCAGTTTTTGAAATACACTATTTCGAGCCCCTTAAAGTCACAATTAGATCTCGTTGTAAACTAGAAAGTTGTTCTAGACACAAAGAGCTTTCCATCGATATATTATACACCTCAATCAGACCAATGAGTGATTTTATACGGATTTTTCAACAAACATAACTTTATGCTTAGATCTAAGCCCGAAACCCGATGAACCTGAAAACCGATTAGACCCGAAGTCTGAAACTCGAACTTTACTTATGAAGGGTTTCGGGGCCTGTTTTTTCCACCCGAAACCCGATCAGGTTGGGGGTTTTTCGGCCCGACCCGACCGATGCTCACCCCTAGTTTTTAGTAGAAAACAACTTTGAAAAGTTACAGCTTCCGTCCTACAAACGTTTTGACGATTTACTCATACTTAGAGAACAAATTAAGATTTGACATCTAAATTAAAAACGTACTACTATTTCTTAGGAAAATAATCTCCTAAAATGCACATTTTTTGGATCAATGACCAATTTTATATGAATTTTACAAAAACAGTACGCAAAATCCATTTTAACATGACCAGTTTTGGAAATACACTATTTCGAGCCCCTTAAAGTCACAATTAGATCTCGTTGTAAGCTAGAAAATTTTAGTAGAAACAAAGAGCTTTCCATCGATATATTATACACCTTAATCAGACAAATGAGTGATTTTTTACGGATTTTTCAACAAACAGAACTTTATGCTTAGATCTAAGTCCGAAACCCAATGAACCCGACCCGATGAAGCCGAAAACCGATTAGACCCGAAGTCTGAAACTCGAACTTTACTTAGGAAGGGTTTCGGGTCCTGTTTTGCCCACCCGAAACCCGATCGGGTTGGGGGTTTTTCGGCCCGACCCGACCGATGCTCACCCCTAGTTTTTAGTAGAAAACAACTTTGAAAAGTTACAGCTTCCGTCCTACAAACGTTTTGACGATTTACTCATACTTAGAGAACAAATTAAGATTTGACATCTAAATTAAAAACGTACTACTATTTCTTAGGAATCTAATCGCCTAAAATGCAAATTTTTTGGATCAATGACCAATTTTATATGAATTTTACAAAAACAGTGCGCAAAACCCGTTTTAACATGACCAGTTTTGGAAATACACTATTTTGAGCCCCTTAAAGTCACAATTAGATCTCGTTGTAAACTAGACGGTTATTCTAGACATAAAGAGCTTTCCATCGATATATTATACACCTCAATCAGAGCAATGAGTGATTTTATACGGATTTTTCAACAAACAGAACATTATGCTTAGATCTAAGTCCGAAACCCGATGAACCCGAAAACCGATTAGACCCGAAGTCCGAAATTCAAACTTTACTTAGGAAGGGTTTCGGGGCCTGTTTTGTCCGCCCGAAACCCGATCGGGTTGGGCGTTTTTCGGCCCGACCCGACCGATGCTCACCCCTAGTTTTTAGTAGAAAACAACTTTGAAAAGTTACAGCTTCCGTCCTACAAACGTTTTGACGATTTACTCATACTTAGAGAACAAATTAAGAATTAACATCTAAATTAAAAACGTACTACTATTTCTTAGGAATCTAATCGCCTAAAATGCACATTTTTTGGATCAATAACCATTTTTATATGAATTTTACAAAAACAGTGTGCAAAACTCGTTTTAACATGACCAGTTTTGGAAATACACTATTTCGAGCCCCTTAAAGTCACAATTAGATCTCGTTGTAAACTAGAAAGTTGTTCTAGACACAAAGAGTTTTCCATCGATATATTATACACCTCAATCAGACTAATGAGTGATTTTATACGGATTTTTCAACAAACAGAACTTTATGCTTAGATCTAAGCCCGAAACCCGATGAACCCGACCCGATGAACCCGAAAACCGATTAGACCCAAAGTCTGAAACTCGAACTTTACTTAGGATGAGTTTCGGGGCCTGTTTTGTCCACCCGAAACCCAATCGGGTTGGGGGGTTTTTGGCCCGACCCGACCGATGCTCACCCCTAGTTTTTAGTAGAAAACAACTTTGAAAAGTTACAGCTTCCGTCCTACAAACGTTTTGACGATTTACTCATACTTAGAGAACAAATTAAGATTTGACATCTAAATTAAAAACATACTACTATTTCTAAGGAATCTAATCGCCTAAAATGCACATTTTTTGGATCAATGACCAATTTTATATGAATTTTACAAAAACAGTGTGCAAAACTCGTTTTAACATGACCAGTTTTGGAAATACACTATTTCGAGCCCCTTAAGGTCACAATTAGATCTCGTTGTAAACTAGAAAGTTGTTCTAGACACAAAGAGTTTTCCATCGATATATTATACACCTCAATCAGACCAATGAGTGATTTTATACGGATTTTTCAACAAACAGAACTTTATGCTTAGATCTAAGTCCGAAACCCGATGAACCCGAAAACCGATTAGACCCGAAGTCTGAAACTCGAACTTTACTTAGGAAGGGTTTCGGGGCCTGTTTTGTCCACCTGAAACCCGATCGGGTTGGGGGTTTTTCGGCCCGACCTGACCGATGCTCACCCCTAGTTTTTAGTAGAAAACCACTTTGAAAAGTTACAGCTTCCGTCCTACAAACGTTTTGACGATTTACTCATACTTAGAGAACAAATTAAGATTTGACATCTAAATTAAAAACGTACTACTATTTCTTAGGAATCTAATCGCCTAAAATGCACATTTTTTGGATCAATAACCAAGTTTATATGAATTTTACAAAAACAGTGCGCAAAACTCGTTTTAACATGACCAGTTTTCGAAATACACTATTTCGAGCCCCTTAAAGTCACAATTAGATCTCGTTGTAAACTAGAAAGTTGTCCTAGACACAACGAGCTTTCCATCGATATATTATACACCTCAATCAGACCAATGAGTGATTTTATACGGATTTTTCAACAAACATAACTTTATGCTTAGATCTAAGTCCGAAACCCGATGAACCTGAAAACCGATTAGACCCGAAGTCTGAAACTCGAACTTTACTTATGAAGGGTTTCGGGGCCTGTTTTGTCCACCCGAAACCCGATCAGGTTGGGGGTTTTTCGGCCCGACCCGACCGATGCTCACCCCTAGTTTTTAGTAGAAAACAACTTTGAAAAGTTACAGCTTCCGTCCTACAAACGTTTTGACGATTTACTCATACTTAGAGAACAAATTAAGATTTGACATCTAAATTAAAAACGTACTACTATTTCTTAGGAAAATAATTGCCTAAAATGCACATTTTTTGATCAATGACCAATTTTATATGAATTTTACAAAAACAGTACGCAAAATCCATTTTAACATGACCAGTTTTGGAAATACACTATTTCTAGCCCCTTAAAGTCACAATTAGATCTCGTTGTAAACTAGAAATTTATAGTAGACACAAAGAGCTTTCCATCGATATATTATACACCTCAATCAGACAAATGAGTGATTTTTTACGGATTTTTCAACAAACAGAACTTTATGCTTAGATCTAAGTCCGAAACCCAATGAACCCGACCCGATGAAGCTGAAAACCGATTAGACCCGAAGTCTGAAACTCGAACTTTACTTAGGAAGGGTTTCGGGTCCTGTTTTGCCCACCCGAAACCCGATCGGGTTGGGGGTTTTTCGGCCCGACCCGACCGATGCTCACCCCTAGTTTTTAGTAGAAAACAACTTTGAAAAGTTACAGCTTCCGTCCTACAAACGTTTTGACGATTTACTCATACTTAGAGAACAAATTAAGATTTGACATCTAAATAAAAAACGTACTACTATTTCTTAGGAATCTAATCGCCTAAAATGCACATTTTTTGGATCAATGACCAATATTATATGAATTTTACAAAAACAGTGCGCAAAACCCGTTTTAACATGACCAGTTTTGGAAATACACTATTTTGAGCCCCTTAAAGTCACAATTAGATCTCGTTGTAAACTAGACGGTTATTCTAGACACAAAGAGCTTTCCATCGATATATTATACACCTCAATCAGAGCAATGAGTGATTTTATACGGATTTTTCAACAAACAGAACATTATGCTTAGATCTAAGTCCGAAACCCGATGAACCCGAAAACCGATTAGACCCGAAGTCCGAAATTCAAACTTTACTTAGGAAGGGTTTCGGGGCCTGTTTTGTCCGCCCGAAACCCGATCGGGTTGGGGGTTTTTTGGCCCGACCCGACCGATGCTCACCCCTAGTTTTTAGTAGAAAACAACTTTCAAAAGTTACAGCTTTCGTCCTACAAACGTTTTGACGATTTACTCATACTTATAGAACAAATTAAGATTTGACATCTAAATTAAAAACGTACTACTATTTCTTAGGAATCTAATCGCCTAAAATGCACATTTTTTGGATCAATGACCAATTTTATATGAATTTTACAAAAACAGTGTGCAAAACTCGTTTTAACATGACCAGTTTTGGAAATACACTATTTCGAGCCCCTTAAAGTCACAATTAGATCTCGTTGTAAACTAGAAAGTTGTTCTAGACACAAAGAGTTTTCCATCGATATATTATACACCTCAATCAGACCAATGAGTGATTTTATACGGATTTTTCAACAAACAGAACTTTATGCTTAGATCTAAGTCCGAAACCCAATGAACCCGACCCGATGAAGCCGAAAACCGATTAGACCCGAAGTCTGAAACTCGAACTTTACTTAGGAAGGGTTTCGGGTCCTGTTTTGCCCACCCGAAACCCGATCGGGTTGGGGGTTTTTCGGCCCGACCCGACCGATGCTCACCCCTAGTTTTTAGTAGAAAACAACTTTGAAAAGTTACAGCTTCCGTCCTACAAACGTTTTGACGATTTACTCATACTTAGAGAACAAATTAAGATTTGACATCTAAATTAAAAACATACTACTATTTCTTAGGAATCTAATCGCCTAAAATGCACATTTTTTGGATCAATGACCAATTTTATATGAATTTTACAAAAACAGTGTGCAAAACTCGTTTTAACATGACCAGTTTTGGAAATACACTATTTCGAGCCCCTTAAGGTCACAATTAGATCTCGTTGTAAACTAGAAAGTTGTTCTAGACACAAAGAGTTTTCCATCGATATATTATACACCTCAATCAGACCAATGAGTGATTTTATACGGATTTTTCAACAAACAGAACTTTATGCTTAGATCTAAGTCCGAAACCCGATGAACCCGAAAACCGATTAGACCCGAAGTCTGAAACTCGAACTTTACTTAGGAAGGGTTTCGGGGCCTGTTTTGTCCACCTGAAACCCGATCGGGTTGGGGGTTTTTCGGCCCGACCTGACCGATGCTCACCCCTAGTTTTTAGTAGAAAACCACTTTGAAAAGTTACAGCTTCCGTCCTACAAACGTTTTGACGATTTACTCATACTTAGAGAACAAATTAAGATTTGACATCTAAATTAAAAACGTACTACTATTTCTTAGGAATCTAGTCGCCTAAAATGCACATTTTTTGGATCAATAACCAAGTTTATATGAATTTTACAAAAACAGTGCGCAAAACTCGTTTTAACATGACCAGTTTTGGAAATACACTATTTCGAGCCCCTTAAAGTCACAATTAGATCTCGTTGTAAACTAGAAAGTTGTCCTAGACACAACGAGCTTTCCATCGATATATTATACACCTCAATCAGACCAATGAGTGATTTTATACGGATTTTTCAACAAACATAACTTTATGCTTAGATCTAAGTCCGAAACCCGATGAACCTGAAAACCGATTAGACCCGAAGTCTGAAACTCGAACTTTACTTATGAAGGGTTTCGGGGCCTGTTTTGTCCACCCGAAACCCGATCAGGTTGGGGGTTTTTCGGCCCGACCCGACCGATGCTCACCCCTAGTTTTTAGTAGAAAACAACTTTGAAAAGTTACAGCTTCCGTCCTACAAACGTTTTGACGATTTACTCATACTTAGAGAACAAATTAAGATTTGACATCTAAATTAAAAACGTACTACTATTTCTTAGGAAAATAATCGCCTAAAATGCACATTTTTGGATCAATGACTAATTTTATATGAATTTTACAAAAACAGTACGCAAAATCCATTTTAACATGACCAGTTTTGGAAATACACTATTTCGAGCCCCTTAAAGTCACAATTAGATCTCGTTGTAAACTAGAAATTTATAGTAGACACAAAGAGATTTCCATCGATATATTATACACCTCAATCAGACAAATGAGTGATTTTTTACGGATTTTTCAACAAACAGAACTTTATGCTTAGATCTAAGTCCGAAACCCAATGAACCCGACCCGATGAAGCCGAAAACCGATTAGACCCGAAGTCTGAAACTCGAACTTTACTTAGGAAGGGTTTCGGGTCCTGTTTTGCCCACCCGAAACCCGATCGGGTTGGGGGTTTTTTCGGCCCGACCCGACCGATGCTCACCCCTAGTTTTTAGTAGAAAACAACTTTGAAAAGTTACAGCTTCCGTCCTACAAACGTTTTGACGATTTACTCATACTTAGAGAACAAATTAAGATTTGACATCTAAATAAAAAACGTACTACTATTTCTTAGGAATCTAATCGCCTAAAATGCACATTTTTTGGATCAATGACCAATATTATATGAATTTTACAAAAACAGTGCGCAAAACCCGTTTTAACATGACCAGTTTTGGAAATACACTATTTTGAGCCCCTTAAAGTCACAATTAGATCTCGTTGTAAACTAGACGGTTATTCTAGACACAAAGAGCTTTCCATCGATATATTATACACCTCAATCAGAGCAATGAGTGATTTTATACGGATTTTTCAACAAACAGAACATTATGCTTAGATCTAAGTCCGAAACCCGATGAACCCGAAAACCGATTAGACCCGAAGTCCGAAATTCAAACTTTACTTAGGAAGGGTTTCGGGGCCTGTTTTGTCCGCCCGAAACCCGATCGGGTTGGGGGTTTTTTGGCCCGACCCGACCGATGCTCACCCCTAGTTTTTAGTAGAAAACAACTTTCAAAAGTTACAGCTTTCGTCCTACAAACGTTTTGACGATTTACTCATACTTATAGAACAAATTAAGATTTGACATCTAAATTAAAAACGTACTACTATTTCTTAGGAATCTAATCGCCTAAAATGCACATTTTTTGGATCAATGACCAATTTTATATGAATTTTACAAAAACAGTGTGCAAAACTCGTTTTAACATGACCAGTTTTGGAAATACACTATTTCGAGCCCCTTAAAGTCACAATTAGATCTCGTTGTAAACTAGAAAGTTGTTCTAGACACAAAGAGTTTTCCATCGATATATTATACACCTCAATCAGACCAATGAGTGATTTTATACGGATTTTTCAACAAACAGAACTTTATGCTTAGATCTAAGTCCGAAACCCGATGAACCCGACCCAGTGAACCCGAAAACCGATTAGACCCGAAGTCTGAAACTCTAACTTTACTTAGGAAGGGTTTCGGGGCCTGTTTTGTCCACCCGAAACCCGATCGGGTTGGGGGTTTTTCGGCCCGACCCGACCGATGCTCACCCCTAGTTTTTAGTAGAAAACAACTTTGAAAAGTTACAGCTTCCGTCCTACAAACGTTTTGACGATTTACACATACTTAGATAACAAATTAAGATTTGACATCTAAATTAAAAACGTACTACTATTTCTTAGGAAAAATAATCGCCTAAAATGCACATTTTTTGGATCAATGACCAATTTTATATGAATTTTACAAAAACAGTGCGCAAAACCCGTTTTAACATGACCAGTTTTGGAAATACACTATTTTGAGCCCTTTAAAGTCACAATTAGATCTCGTTGTAAACTAGATGGTTATTCTAGACACAAAGAGCTTTCCATCGATATATTATACACCTCAATCAGAGCAATGAGTGATTTTATACGGATTTTTCAACAAACAGAACATTATGCTTAGATCTAAGTCCGAAACCCGATGAACCCGAAAACCTGTTGGTTCCCGTTTTGCTTTAAACAAGATTATCAGATCTATTAGTTCAAGTTAATGTTTGATGCAGAAGCGTATTTGAAGAACTAACAGATAAGTTTGATAGATTTAGAACAAAATATAAATAAACAGTGAACATAATAATATATCTTAAAGTTTACTGAATATATATATCAAGAACAGGTTTAAGAACCGTGAGTAAGAAAAGCTTTAAAACAGATATGACTTTTAAGGTGAATAAGCTTTTGTGTTATTGTGATGTTCGATTTATATGTGATAAGGAAGAACTCAACATGAGTCTTCCTTATATACTACTCTAAAGTGGACCATAAAGCATATGCTACTATTCAAAAGGTACGAATGAATAGTTGAACGGATGTCGTGAACAGTTGCAGGAATGGCATGAACAGTCAGGCGTGCTGTATTGCATTTAATGCAGCAGACGTCTATTATGTACTAAGCCCTATTGAATCCAATCAGAGTTTGACACGTCGACGTTGGACAGGGTATGTTGCCATGCAAGTTGACGAACGGGTTCTGGAATAGTAGAAAGATATTATTAATATCTTTGAAGTATTTGTTGAAGACCACAGAGGCTCTGTGAAGTGTCACAGAGGTTCCGCGGTTTGGTCCTTCGTAGAGCAGTCTTCTCTTGTTTCCGAGTCTTGGGTCTTCTTTGAGTCCAACAGAGGTTCTGTAGGACGCCTCTGTTGCTTCTGTAGCTTCTTGACTCTGATCTCTCGGTAAGTTCGGCAGAGCCTCTGTAAGAGGCTTTTCTTCACTCAGCCTATTTTTCACTACTTCTAAATATTTCTATGATTAGGTAGATTGAAGCTAACAATCTCCCCCTAAGTAGTGAAAAATAAAAATTGAACTTGATTTTAGTTAGGCTACGTTAGATAAGACAGAGGTTAAACAATACCTCGAAAGTTCTTTCATTTAAAAATATGCCAGAGGCATTTTACATTTGAGTACAATGAAAGATAATATGTAACACCCCGATTTTCGTTATGAGTGGTTTATGTGATTGTTTTGCATGTTCAAGTATTTTATTGATATAGCATAGATAGTACCTCGTTAGAATCTATTTCAAGGGCTGAAAAGGGGATCAAATGAGGCTTGGTGCCCTCTGGGCGATAGTGACCGGCGAGAGTGCCCGTGTCACTATCGCGGGTGTCACAATCGCCGGGTTTGTACCGCAAGATTGAACTTTCAGGCATTTGGGTTTCAGGCGAGTATGCCTTGGGCGATAGTGACAGTGTCACTATCGCATGGTCACAATCGCTCGTTGTGTACCGAGACTTTTGGAGTGTTGAGCGAGAGTGCCCCGGCGATAGTGACAGTGTCACTATCGCCATGTCACAATCGCACCGACCTGTTTTGGTATAAAATGAGAGTTACGGATTTCTAGTTCATTTGATGAAATTAGAACACTTTGGCAGTCGACTTCTTCTTCCAAAAAGGTAGGGTTTCGTTATTACTACTCCCTTCCATTAATTGTTAGTTGTTGGAGAGTGTTTATGAACATTTATGGTGGGTATTAGGTGATCAATCTCAACTTCAAGTACTACTAGCTAGAAGGGGTCAAGATCAAGGGTTTCCATTTCTAGGGTTTCCATATTTGGAGCTTTAAGGTGAGTAACTTTGATTTAAAGGTATACTTGTTACATAATTTACTCTATCATTTCATTTATTTCTAACAAGTTTGCCTTGAAGTATACTTTGAGCCAATAAGCTCTTATTTCTCTAAAGAGGAATTTAAGGGGCTCAATGGTAAGATAAAGGTGATGTGGTATTTTATTCTATTTGGAATTGTATCTTTTATGATGGTGATCATGTGAAATTGGTCAAACCTAAATATTAGGGTTTGGAGCTTAACGGATTAAGCTATGTCTTAATGAAGAAATTATGATTATAATAGAAGTGACTTAATATGCTAATTTAGTATGTGTTGCCATGCTAAATGATGAACTCATGATATCACTTATATGTATGTGGATAAGTGGAGGATTTCTTGTATGTAGAAATCATGTGCTTAATGAGATAGTTGGACTGTCTTTTGATGAAGTTAATGATTGGATTTATGAACTGCTTGGAGTAGTTGTTTGTTGGTATTCACAAATTGGAGGAGTCTCTAAGTAGGCATTAGGGAGATATAATCTTGGGCACTTACCTTGGAGGTTTGTGTATCGATCCACGCTTTCGGGATTTATACCATATTGGTAGTCCCGATGTGTCGGGCCTTGAGGCGTTACCTTGGAGGTGAACGCTAAGGTGTATCTTCAAAGATGATGTAACTTGAGTTGATGTTTGGGGTCTTCCCATAGAGTTCTATTTGTGAATGACCAAGTTAATCTTTCTTATATGACCTAACTGCATGTTTTATTATATGTTTGACTCACTAGGCATTCCACGCCTAACACTTGTTCTGTGTCTGATGTGTGTGTCACAGGTTCTAGTGGTGCCATCCCTAAGAAGGCATAGTTGGGGGATATGTGAGCGTGGAGATACATTTGAGAAGCTAAAGATAGAAGATCAAAGTTAGCCTAACGATGACACTTTTTGTAAATCTTATTTCTATAATAGAGATTAGATTAGTCGGTTGTCAATTAGTTGTAGATATTACACTTTGTTGTAAACCGGCATGTGTAATCCCCCTCTTTTGTGAGCTCGTGCAATGGCATTATATATCACTCTTCCGTTTTATGGAAGTTTTTGTTGACCCTATTTTGGGGTGTCACAAGTTGGTATCAGAGCATTAGTTTAAGTGAACTAAGTATGCTGAGGAGATACTTAGACTTAAGCTGTGATGAATTAAGTTATGACTTGCGAGATTTGGGTAGAAGTACTAAGACGGGATAGTCTTAGAGTCGACGGAAATACATGAATTTAGTACTGTAGCAATAGCAACGAGAATTCTCATGTAAAGTATGTTCGCAATTTCAATTAGCTACTGTTATTATGAACATGAGTTACACGAGCATACTTGTTTCTAAATTGTCACAGTGACTAATGATCGGTAAAGTATGTTTTGCATGTTTATACTAGTATAACCACTTTATGGCTATCTCTTTATGTTAAAATAGAACGATGGTGAGTACGCCACCAAGGTTCTTCAATTCTTTGGAGATAAGATCAGTAAATGATTGGAGATTGGGAAGACAACCTGGAACTGGTAGGACTCATGAAAGCCGCTGAGGCAACCTTAAATAGGTGGATGGAAATGTGTAGAGATAGAATGAAAGGTGATTGATTAAAAAGAAAATAATATGAAATGATTGAGTAAGTGGGTCGTGGAACGCATGGATAGCAAGTGTGACAAGGTCAATAGGACGACCACTAGTCGGAAGTAGAGTGTTAATGATAAGTGGGGTGAGTTGTCACAATAGCCGTGTCATCTTGAGAATTATAAAGGTGTGAGTCCTTTGGGAAAACCCTTTTTGTTTAACCCGTGATGAGTTTTGGGGTTAATGGTGATTTTGAAATATAGCTTGCCTAAACAAAGTTTAAATGTATTTTGACCGACGTATGGGTTTAACAAGCTTGGAGCATTTTGCTTGGTTTTGATTGTGAGTAAGTCTTGGGGACATTTGTCCGGCTTAACGAGCTCGGTGTAGAGTCTTGTTGATGGGTTGCTTTTATTGCACCGTTTTGCATTTATTGCACGTTTGAATATTTACATGCTTGGGTGAGTGAGTCATTCCAGGATAGGCATGAAAATTGTAGACTATATTGTATTGGATTCATAGGCATGTTAGTCAGTCGTTGGTAATGGTCGGTTGGGTATCTCGGGGTTGGACCTCGGTATTCACGTTTTAATGTTTACATTGTGAAGTGGCGAGTGCTAGTAAGGTGCATAAGAGGTGAATAGCTTAAGTTATATTTCCGCATTTACCCTTGGGAAATAGCACTTGTATTTGGATTAGGTGATGTCTAAAGCGGGTTTAGGTTTGGGAATAAGACTTGAGTAGTATGCGTTGTTTGGAGATAACCATAGTTTGTAATTTGAGGTATTTTACATATTGTTTCGGATGTATTACTGGAAATTTTAATTTAGTTGCTCTTTCTAAATTCGAGGGTGTTACAAGTGGGGTGAGTAAAACGATTGACATTGTTCGAGTAAGCAGCCTTCTATTGCGAGTAAAGTTGTATGCAAAAGGTTCTCAAGATCGTTGTGCAGTACACTAAAGTTATGAGAATGTTAGGGTCATATGTGCCCAAGTTGTTTCAAGCATCGGCCGTTAAGATGAGAAAATGTGTGAAATGATTTATTTATCACGTTGCCATGCATGAAGGCTATGAACTCACTAGATCGTAGAGTATTACATACTAAACTAAGAAAGAACTCCAAGAGTGGAGAGGTGTGAGATAAATCATGGGAGAATGTTTATAGTTTTAGTATTTGTGTTCAAAAGGAGAGGTGAATAGTGAGGGGATCGAAAGTAAACTTTAGTGTCGATTGTAAGAAGATCTGTACCCTTGTTTGTTAATTAGAAATATAATTGCCAAGGGACGGTTGCGTCCGGAGGAAGGATTAGTAGTCGTTAAGGTGATGAAATTAGTAACTCGCTATGAGTAGTGTGGTGATATAGAAAGAAAAATATTCTTAAGATTAAATCAGAAGTTATAGTGATCGTGTATTCCTAGTACCTAGGGTACTAATGAACTCTAGTAAGGTAAATATCTATTGTTGAGTATAAAAGAGGTTGTATACACGTGTACATATAGATACAAATATGGATTGACTTCATTGGAAAAGTAGCAATGAAGGGGTTGTAAGATTATCATGCCTCGGAGCGTGTGTTGCATGATGTGAGTTAGATGTATTTAATTGCATGAGTAGATGTTGATAAATAATCTTTGGATCCTTGAGCGGAAGGCTTGGTTTTGGACTCGGTTGAGTATTAGGAGTATTCGCCTGGTTTAAATAAGCCCGACGTAGGCTTGGGGTTGGAATTATATAAATTGTATTATGATTGAAGTTTACATGATATAAATACAATTATTTTCTGAGGTCATGTATGAGTATTAAGCCTGGAATCAGAAGATTAAAAGTTAAAGGACCACCTTGTAAAGGTGTTAGAATATCGAAATATTGTGGTTTTAAATAAGTGCCTTATTTACAAAGTGTATGATTAGTAAGGACTGAAGTAATTGAGACGAACGAAAGGAGTACATAGATTGTGTGATCTGTGAAAGAGTATGTCCGGTTTATGTAAAGGTTTGGAATCACCAAGAATTAGAAAGTAACGAGTAGGTATGAGTTAATTAGAAAATCGTGAGTTGTGGTCCAACTGAAGTTGGGGAGAGATAACGTAACAAAATAGACTCAGTTAAATATGCGGAAGAACATGAAGGTAAGTTGATTTATGTATGAATAATCATGAGAGACCTAGTCTGCTGTGAAACGTTATAGTTGTAGAATGTACGGACGAGTAGTGGGATAAATTTCCGATATAAAGGTATCAACTAATGTGTAATGTGAGGCTAGAAGGAAGAAACTTCAAATGAAAGTCTTTTCGGGGATTCCAGATAACGAGTACTAGCTATCAATAAAGTTTTTGGAGTATGTGGTTGCGAGATGGCGTAGTAATATGGCTAATGTCGAAATAAGATGGCGGAAAGGTAGTGGATGTTTACCCAAAGAGATGATAGTTGTGTGAATTGCTAAGTAAGTTTATGATTTTGAATCATAGGAAGTTTAACAAAGATGAGGAGGGTGTTAGTCAAATTGTGGTGAAATAGATGTAAAATCCTTGAGGAATGAGAGTTGCTTCTTATATGTGAAAGATTGTCCGAGGAAGTATTAGTTGCAGGTTAAAGAATGTGTAGTACCTTGGCACGGTATGTCGTTTCAAGATTACTTAGTTGATTGTCTTGAGTAGAATTTTGGTACAACTGTGTTGTTATGTATAGAAATGAGAAAATGTTATCAGTATGTGGAAAAGTTGAGAGAAAGAGACAAGTAATGTTTGGAGAATAACACTCCATACTAGCGTGGGAAGTAATGATAAAAAGATCGGACCTAAGAATGTATTTAAACTACAGGTTCAATGGAATTATCACCCTTGTTGTACAACACTTTAGTATTTGGTTGTATTAAGGTCTCATAATGCGATAGTGGTGGGAGGAAATGATAACCCTTGGTACTAAAGAAACGTGTGAGTCGTGGATGTAACAAAGGTATGTCGTAATTATTGAAGTATTCAATAGTAGTGAGTATGCTCAATTTAAGGCGAGTGTAGATTCTCAAGTAGTAAATGGTAATATTCTTTTGAGACCCGGAGATCGATTTACGATTAATGTCGGTATGGTAGACCAAGAAATAGTCGGGTAAAGATTTGATGATGAATAATTACTCTAAGGAGGTTTGTAAATTCAAGTTGGGGAGTGGATACTAACGAAAGAGGTAAGGTTCAGAAAATATGAAAAGATGAATTCTGGTTTTTCCTGGACTTTTAATTGTGATTAAGTATGTAAGACTTAAAAGGGAAGAGATGTACAAAATATTTCATATTGAAACGATGTGATCTCGTCTACTAAAGTAAGTATGGAAAAGAAGAATTGTGGTGTGGAAGAACCAGAGGCAATCTTCGAAAGGTCAGTTAAGAGATTACGAAGTGGTAAAGAGATGTCTTTGTTAATAGTGCAATGGGAACCGGAACAGGACATAAGACGTCGATATCCGTACAATCTTAAATTTCGAGGACGAAATTTTGTTCAAGTTGGGGAGAATTGTAACACCCCGATTTTCGTTATGAGTGGTTTATGTGATTGTTTTGCATGTTCAAGTATTTTATTGATATAGCATAGATAGTACCTCGTTAGAATCTATTTCAAGGGCTGAAAAGGGGATCAAATGAGGCTTGGTGCCCTCTGGGCGATAGTGACCGGCGAGAGTGCCCGTGTCACTATCGCGGGTGTCACAATCGCCGGGTTTGTACCGCAAGATTGAACTTTCAGGCATTTGGGTTTCAGGCGAGTATGCCTTGGGCGATAGTGACAGTGTCACTATCGCATGGTCACAATCGCTCGTTGTGTACCGAGACTTTTGGAGTGTTGAGCGAGAGTGCCCCGGCGATAGTGACAGTGTCACTATCGCCATGTCACAATCGCACCGACCTGTTTTGGTATAAAATGAGAGTTACGGATTTCTAGTTCATTTGATGAAATTAGAACACTTTGGCAGTCGATTTCTTCTTCCAAAAAGGTAGGGTTTCGTTATTACTACTCCCTTCCATTAATTGTTAGTTGTTGGAGAGTGTTTATGAACATTTATGGTGGGTATTAGGTGATCAATCTCAACTTCAAGTACTACTAGCTAGAAGGGGTCAAGATCAAGGGTTTCCATTTCTAGGGTTTCCATATTTGGAGTTTTAAGGTGAGTAACTTTGATTTAAAGGTATACTTGTTACATAATTTACTCTATCATTTCATTTATTTCTAACAAGTTTGCCTTGAAATATACTTTGAGCCAATAAGCTCTTATTTCTCTAAAGAGGAATTTAAGGGGCTCAATGGTAAGATAAAGGTGATGTGGTATTTTATTCTATTTGGAATTGTATCTTTTATGATGGTGATCATGTGAAATTGGTCAAACCTAAATATTAGGGTTTGGAGCTTAACGGATTAAGCTATGTCTTAATGAAGAAATTATGATTATAATAGAAGTGACTTAATATGCTAATTTAGTATGTGTTGCCATGCTAAATGATGAACTCATGATATCACTTATATGTATGTGGATAAGTGGAGGATTTCTTGTATGTAGAAATCATGTGCTTAATGAGATAGTTGGACTGTCTTTTGATGAAGTTAATGATTGGATTTATGAACTGCTTGGAGTAGTTGTTTGTTGGTATTCACAAATTGGAGGAGTCTCTAAGTAGGCATTAGGAAGATATAATCTTGGGCACTTACCTTGGAGGTTTGTGTATCGATCCACGCTTTCGGGATTTATACCATATTGGTAGTCCCGATGTGCCGGGCCTTGAGGCGTTACCTTGGAGGTGAACGCTAAGGTGTATCTTCAAAGATGATGTAACTTGAGTTGATGTTTGGGGTCTTCCCATAGAGTTCGATTTGTGAATGACCAAGTTAATCTTTCTTATATGACCTAACTGCATGTTTTATTATATGTTTGACTCACTAGGCATTCCACGCCTAACACTTGTTCTGTGTCTGATGTGTGTGTCACAGGTTCTAGTGGTGCCATCCCTAAGAAGGCATAGTTGGGGATATGTGAGCGTGGAGATACATTTGAGAAGCTAAAGATAGAAGATCAAAGTTAGCCTAACGATGACACTTTTTGTAAATCTTATTTCTATAATAGAGATTAGATTAGTCGGTTGTCAATTAGTTGTAGATATTACACTTTGTTGTAAACCGGCATGTGTAATCCCCCTCTTTTGTGAGCTCGTGCAATGGCATTATATATCACTCTTCCGTTTTATGGAAGTTTTTGTTGACTCTATTTTGGGGTGTCACATAATACTTTGACTTGGTTTGCAGAGATTGGAGGTCTGAGAGTCAGATTTTGGCATCTTTGAAATCGTTGTAGCTTCTGTTGTCTCTTCCAACTCTTCTGATCTCTTTGTAGAAACTGATGCAGAGTTCTCTTAGGCGGATTGTGGCATCAATCTCTCTGATGAAAGTATCTGCAGCATTTTTATCCATTTTCTCTGTACCTCTGTATTTCACAAGGCTTGCTCTGAACTTGTTTAGAGTACTAGTTGCGTACTTCTGACAGTCCATGCACACAAACAGTTTAATTTCGCCTTGTGGGTTTTGAAATACTAACCCAAACCGTGGTTCTGTGATGATTGAGTTAGGTACGGCGTCCGGTGGGTAGCGATCCTCTGGTGGTCGTAAATCCAGATGCTTGAGACCAAGATCCTTTCCCAGCTGGAAATCTATCATGCTGTAGAGCAGAAGCTTTTCCCTCATCGCTTTTCTCAGCACTTGATAGGCTCTGGTGTTTGGCTCTGTGTTGTAGTTGTCCTTTGTCCATTGCAGAAGGTCAGGTAGATCATAAGGATTGATATTTCTTAGGTCAACATCAGCGAAGGTGGTTTCTGAATTGTTTTCTCTTTTGACTTTGTAAAGATTGTACCTGACCCTTGGATAGGTTCTTGTGAAGGAGAATCTGCAGAAGATTACCTTTTTGATCTTGTGGATTGAGAAGACATCTGCTTTGGTTCTTGGCTTTGTCCTTGTGAAGATGTTCTCAAATTCTTCTCTGATCCTTGGATCTGTCACATGATCTGTTGGATGATTGGTCTGAAAGGATTGTTTATAGAGGTATTTGTATACCACTTCTTCCATCTCTTCATGTGTTGGACCAGGTTGTGGTACTTGTCTTCTGAGACTCTCCATCTTTTGAACAACTTCTGCAGCTCTACCAGTTAGAGGAATGTCTGACAGAGGCTTTAATCCATATGCCCAGTCAACTTCTTCAGGCTTTGGAGTTTGAAAGGCATCAAACGCACTCTTCATTAGTTTCTCTGTAGGCTTTGGCAATGATTTATTCTTCTTAGGCTCTTCTGTCAGTATTCCTTTGCCTTTGTCTTTTCCTTTTGGCGGGGCAGAGGCTGTTGCTTCTGTAGGTTTGGAGGTTGGCACTTCTGTTGGTTTGATGGGGGTTGCCTCTGTGGGTTTTGACATTTCTGATTTAGAGGACTTTTGTGGCGATGGTTCTGTTGGCTTGAGTTGCTCTGTAACCTCTGTTGGAGGTTCTTTTGTGACTTCTTCTGTGAGCTCAGTTTCTGTTGTTGAAGATTTGACATCGAATCTTCTTGCCATTTTGAACGCTAGTGTGAACTTGTGCCTTTCTTCTTCTCTCTGCGCCATTCGTTCAGTCATTGTGTCGTGCATTTTTCTCAGGACATCAGAAGCATAGGTCGTTGCTCTATTTGGTTTGGTGGCAATCGACTTTCTTCTTGGTATGGTTTGGGGTTTTTCTGTTGATTTTGGGGTTGGGGAGGAAAGATCTTCTCTAAACATTGTAGGGAATTCCACAGAGGTGGGTGTTTTCTCTGTGGTTTGTTGATCTGTTTCTTCCAAAATGATTACCTCAGGGGTTGTTGTCTCTTCAGCTTCTGGAATATTGGTTTCTTCAGGAGTTGATTCCACAGAGATGGGTGTTGTCTCTGTGGTCTGTTGAGTTTGTTGTTGATCTTGGGTTTGTTCTGGAGGGGCTTGACTGATTGGTTCTGCTGCGATTGGTGGACCATGTATTCCTTTGCTCGTAGCTTTCTCCCTTATATTCTCCCCCTCAGGATTATCTGATGGACCAGGATGGTCATCATCAGAATCATCCTGACTCTTATCAGAACTACCCTCTGCTCTGCAAGAAGCTTTGGTTTTCTTCGGTAATTCTGTTCCTGCTGCTATCAACTTTTCACAGACGTCATCACAGAGGACAATTAGAGTCGCAAGCTCTGCTTCTGTTTTAAAACGCATTATGCCAACACTTCTTCTGAAATCCTTGACAAAGTTGGCATTTGCTGTTGTGAAGGAGACAATGACTTCGGTGACCTGGTTTATGACGTTTTGTCCTAGCTCTGTTAGCTGTGCTCTAGTCATGTAGTCTTTTGGCTGCATCATTGTCGTGTTGCGCATTGCCTCTGCTTGTACTTGTGTTAGGGCATTCTGTAAATCTGCAGGAGTAATGCCCTCTGCTCTGTTGGATTGCGTATTCATTTGTTCAAGGAAGTTTTTGACAGAGTCCTTGAACGCAGAAGTTGCAGTTGTTCCGAATTCTCGAGCGGCAGAAGTAGCTGTAGCTTTGGCAGTAGTTTCGGCAGAAGACTTCATCGCTGAGATGGCAGATTTCACCTCTGTGGACAGATTGTCCATTTTGGTGTTTAGTTTCAGGATAGCCGTCGATGTTGTCTCTGCAAAAGATTTGAAAGAGCTTTGCAACTCTTTCATTGTTTGGTTCACAGAGGTGACAAGGGTTTGGAACTCATCCCTTGATACTTGTGTTCCTTGTGTAACCTCTGGAGGAACACATTCGTCTCCAGAGTGAGTCCCTGTTCCTGGGACACCTTCGTTCACCCTTGTTTGTACGATAGGGGTGGAAGGATTTCCTTCTGATCCTTGAGAAGAAACCTGAGTTTCGATCTCTACAGAAGTTCTGTGAAGAACAATGTCCAAATCCACTCTAGAGGTAGGTATTGGAATGTCCTTCTGTTGACTAGGAGACTTGTCTAGAGTCTCTTCGTCTCTGTGCTCACTACTTCTCTCTGAAAGAAGATTTGGCCCTAATGTGTGCGTGGTAGAGGAAACAAATTCCTCTGTAGGGTGTTCTAGTGTGATATGGGGCGATTGATCACGAACAATAGGTGAGTCTCTTTGAGGAGACTCCCTAGGAATGGATTCCTCGGTTTTTATGGACGCAGAGGTTGAAAGAGTAACCTCTGGCTGGATGGGTTGGGTTTGGATTGAGCTGTGCTGCTCTTTTTCAATAACTCCTTCTGCAGCTAGACCTGCGGAGTTAGATATGTGGGTTGCGCTGGGAGTTGGTTTTGGTTGTGTGCCTCTATTAATCCAGGCATCTTTTCTTGTTTCTTCCTCTGTTAAGCATTCAAGCACTACTTCACTGTCTATCATTTCAGCCTCTGTAGCTATCCTATGGCTTGGTGCTTCTTCCCTAGTTTCTGTTGAAGTTCTTTGCTCTGTGCGTAATGAGTCGTATATTGGATTAGAGCCGTATAATCTCATGACATCTGGATGATAGAGACCTTTTCGTATCCAGACAACTTCTTCTTCATCTGAATCTACCTCTGAGACTTCTATCCTTGTCTCTCTTGTTTCAAATCCCTCTTCTTGTACAACTTCGGCCTCTTTTCCTTTTTTTTCTATTATTTTCTCAGAAGCCTCTGTTACTTCACCTCTATTCCACTCAGCTTATGTTTGTTCTATTTCTTCTGAAGCTGGGTTTGGACTCCTTCTGTGGACGTCCAATCCTTGAATGAAAGGGTTCTGTAAAATAACAGGTGTGTTAGCTGGTTGATCTTTGGGTGTTGTGTCATCTTCTTGCAGATGTGTGTCAATGCCAGAAATGGAGAAATATTGTTCTTCTGGGGAGTGGTGGTCGAGAGGTTGTGCCGTCCACCCTGCTGTATTTAGGGTGTTGGCAATGTCAGGGTTCTGTAGGAAGTCGTTCAGGTCTCCTTGGTGAGCAAATCTATCTGGAGATTGATAGGGTGATTAATATTCCTCTGTTGCCATTCCTTCTTCTGCATCTTCTTCTGCAGTTCTTTCTTCTGCAGATTCTTCTTCTGCAGTTTCCTCTTCAATGGTAACCAATTTATCAAGTGATTTACCATGTTTCTTTTTGGTTTTCCTTCTCTTGGGTTTTGGTGCCCCTTCCTCTGTGGTTTTCGATTTTATTTTCTTCTTCTGTTTTGGAGAAGAGGGAGGAGCAGAGGAGCCAATTTATGTGGCATGAGGAGGTGAAGGTTGATCTTCTGCAGTGCTTGTGGAGGTGCCTTCTGTAGTTTTTCTCTTCTTTGCTTTTGGAGTAGATGCAGAGGTTTTTGAAGAAGACTTCTTTCCCATGAGCTCTGCACGTTTGGCTATGAAGCTAAGTTGAATAGCCATGTGTTTTGCTAATTTGTGATCCCTTTCTTCTTGAGTGGAAAGAGGTTCTGCAGTCATTGTTCCTCGGGGGACACCTAAACGCGGGGGTGTCTTAGAACTCGGTTTAGGAGTTCTATGATCGCGTATATACTCTTTCTTAAGGGTTTTATTCGAGGCATACTTTAGAAGTTTCTTTGACAGAGGTCTGCAGTGTGAGTAGCCATCTAAATGATCAGTGGGGGTATTTTTGTTCATGGGAAACTGTTTGGGAGTCGGCCCTTCCATTGGCCAGTTCTGTATTAGTAACAGAGGTTCGAACAATACTCCCAATATTCTTTGGAATTGCAGAGGTGGTAGAAAGTTGGGATCGTTGTCTTTGACCCTTCTGGTGTTGTTCTTTCTGTCGATGGTGTTGATGATTTCTTGCATCATTATGGTTGCGTAATCCAGTGGGAGATCATAGTAAACTCCATACATGATGGTCAATATCTGATGTGAGCTCTGGTCAATACTTCCTATCTTCCCCGTCAGGCATCTGTTTAGAATAGAGAACAAGGTATTCCACAGAGGTGGTAATCTGCCTCTGCGGAAGTCATTTCTCTTCCGTAGTTGTGTGTTGTACCCAAGCATTTCTACGAAGCGGCAGAGCTCGTCGCCTGTTGGTTGCTCTGCATATATTAAACCAAGAAGACCCCTTGTTGGTAGGTTGAATTCAAGTGAGAACATTGTTCTATTGAACTTGATTTCCAGATGCTCAGACTTGTCAGGTTTTGAAATGTACCATTTGATAAGAGAATCATCTTTATCAAATCGGCAACTTTGCCAAAACTGGTTCAAATATCTAACTGGAATTTTCTTTGGGGTTCTTGAGAGTAGAGGAAAGAGAAAATGATTTTCCAGTATATTTAGAAGAATGGCATTGGCTTCGCCGAAAGCAGTGGGTGAGGGAACAAAATAGCAGTTGTTGGATTTGATTGGTAGTACATTTTCGAAATGATCCTTTGCTATGAAGTTTTGAAGATGTGTGGTCGGAGCAAATTCTGCTGAATCGTCGGAATCTTCCAGTTCAATGTTTTGGGCAAGGTTGGGGTTTTCTGAATGTTCAGAATGAGCAGGTGAATGTTCTGGTGAGTTCGCCGGAGACTGTTCTGAGGATGTAGCTCGAGAAGATGAAGCCATTTGATTTGAAGAATAAGATTTTTGCAATCTTTTGCAGGGTTTCGCCGGAGAAGAAGATAGAGTTTGTAAAAAAATTTATGAGAGGGTAAGCATCGTTTTTATAGGAGGATAAAACGGTAGAGTTCGAAAGGGTAAAATATATGGCAATGGATTAAAATTTGGAATCCGTACTCAAGTTAGAACGGCGGGTTCAACTTTCCACAGAAAACGTTCCATGTACACCCAATGAAAATGGGACACGTAGGCCTTGTCAGAGGATGACAGGACGTCGTGCGCGGCCCATTAATGCTAGGCGCGTGGGGTTGTTCTTAGCCACATGAGTTTCACTCTCAGTTAAAAGTAACCGTTATCACTACAGAAACGCCCAAGTAACAGATTGATAGAACTTCTGTAGATTACAGAAGTTCTGTAATCTTGAAAAGCTTGATGTTTATCTCTCATATATCTCATTGTTATCATGACTTCTGTGGGCTCTTCTTTTAACCAAAATGTTTGTAAAGATATTGGAGAGGATCAAATAGGATTTTTAGTCAAGAAATTTGCTCGCAGAGGTTTTGTGGCTCTGTTGGAACTTGCAGAAGTTCTGTGAGGGCCAGCAGAAGCTCTATGAGGGAAAAAATCTCATAACAAAAATTCTATTAAATTTTCTGATCATCCAATTTTTGATCTAGTTTAAGAGATGTTTTTCGCACATATTTGAAAGTTTGTGTCCGAGAAAACTGTTATGAAAAACAGTTTGTTCGAGAAGGTTATGGTGTGTGTTTTCGGTTTCCGAGATAACATTCCAAAAGATCGATAGAGGATTAATTTGCGATCACAGAGCATATTTCTTGCAGAACCTCTGTTGAGCTCAGCAGAAGCTCTATGACCTTAAATTTCTCCTAATTCGAATTTTATGAAACTTTTTGAGCTTTTGATTTTTGAAATGTTATTCATAGTATATTTAGGACATATTTGACAATTCTTGTCCTAGAAAACTGTTTTCCAAAAACCTTTTGTGCGAGAGACATACCTTTTGGTTCTTCTGTTCTCGGCACTTTTGTTAGACTGCTGTCAAAGGAGAATTATCGATATTCTTCTTTGGCTTCCCTTTGAAAGATTTACCTCTGTAGATCATTTCAGGGTCCCTTTTGCTCCCCCTTGATCTAATCACTTCTATAGATCAAGAATTTTCCTTTTTGCTCCCCCTTGATCTATGCTTGGATCAAAGAATGATAAGATTTTGTATTGAGCATAGGTCATGTTTACCAGAGGTTCTGTAAGGGTCATCAGAAGTTCTGAATTGGCCCACAGAAGCTCTGAGTTTCCAAGAATTATTTTTGCTTAGAGAATTTACATACAGAAATAAATCAATCAAAGCAATAACTCAAGTAATACTAGACATTTATATTTATTTACAGAAGATAAAGCTATACTTACAGAGGATTGTCACACCATGTTTATCATTCCTAACTTACCTACCAAGAAGTTGGATCTTTTCTCGTCTAGTGCTTTGGTGAATAAGTCAGCGAGTTAATATTCTGTTGGCACGAAATGCATTTCAATTGTACCGTATTCAACATGATGTTTCAAGAAATGGTACCTTATATCGATATGCTTGTTTTTTGAGTGTTGCACAGGATTGGCAGAGATAGCAATGGCACTTTTGGAATCACAGAAGATGGGTATTTTGAATAGGATGTGGCCGTAGTCTTTTAGCTGAGTCTTCATCCATAGAACCTGAGAACAACAGCTAGCAGCAGCAACGTATTCAGCTTCTGCAGTGGATGTGGGGACACAATTCTGCTTCTTGGAGGTCCAACTGACTAGTTTACCACCTAGGAATTGACAACTCCCAGAGGTACTCTTTCTGTCGAGCATGCATCCTCCATAGTCTGAATCTGTATAAGCTTTAAGACTAAAACCAGAGTTCTGTGGATACCAGAGACCAAGATTTTTGGTCCCCTTCAGGTATCTAAATATTCTCTTTACAGCATCATAATGTGATTTCTTTGGATTTGCTTGATAACGTGCACAAAGACATGTGGCATGCATAATGTCAGGTCTGCTCGCTGTTAAGTATAACAGAGATCCAATCATGCCTCTGTAGAGAGTGCATTCTACAGAAATACCATTTGGATCTAAGAATAACTTATTTCCAGTGGCCATTGGAGTTTTCATTGCAGAGGTATCATAGAGGTTATATTTTGAAAGAATGTCAGAGACATATTTGGTTTGATTTATAAAAATTCCCTCTGAAGTTTGTTTGACTTGAAGTCCGAGGAAGAATGTTAATTCTCCCATCATACTCATTTCAAACTCACTCTGCATGAGTTTTTCAAAACTTTTACACTTTTCTGAATTAGTAGACCCAAAAATTATGTCATCCACATAGATTTGTACAAGCATTATCTCACTATTTTTATGTTTATAGAATAAGGTAGTATCTGTTGTACCTCTGTTGTAGCCATTGACTAGAAGAAAGGTAGAAAGTCGTTCGTACCATGCTCTTGGAGCCTGTTTCAGTCCATAAAGTGCCTTTTCAAGGTAGTATACATGCCTTGGAAACTTTGAGCTTTCAAACCCTGGTGGCTGATTTACATAAACCTCTTCTTGGATTTCACCGTTGAGAAAAGCTGATTTTACGTCCATCTGATAGACTTTAAAACCTCTGTGGGCTGCGAAGGCTAAGAATATTCTTATTGCTTCGAGCCGTGCGACAGGGGCAAAAGTCTCATCGTAGTCTATGCCTTCTTCTTGTCTATATCCCTTTGCTACTAATCTTGCTTTGTTTCTGATGACCACTCCATCTTCATCCTTCTTGTTTCTATAGACCCATTTAGTCTCAATGGCCTGTTTCCCTCTTGGCAGAGGTACTAAAGTCCATACTCGGTTACGCTCAAACTGCAGAAGTTCGTCTTGCATGGCGTCTACCCAGTTTGGGTCATCTAGAGCTTCAGAAATCTTCTTTGGTTCTATCACACTAATAAAATTTGTAAAGAAACAAAAATTAGCAGTGGCAGATCTTGTTTTTACTGGGTCAGAAGGTTCTCCAATTATTTGGCTTGGAGGATGACTTTTTGTCTACTGAGTTGTGCGTGGAAGATGATCATCAATGTCATCGAACCTTTCTTCAGAGGCTTCTTGTGTTTCTTCTTGTGTAGCCTCTGTCGTTCTTCGTGCCTTGGTAGTTGATTCTACCGTTTGTGGAATGATTGGTATGAGTGGTGGTGGAGTTTGTTCCTCTGAGGACGTATAGTCTTGGTCCTCGATTTCCTCTGTAATTGGTTCTTCTGTGGATTGTGCAGCTTCTTTGGTCGTTTTTCTTGATATTTCATCTTCTGCATTTTCTTCTGCTTTGGCAATTGCATCTGTAGTATTTATAGAAGAAGATGAAGCATTATTTGGACCAGTTAGAGTCATACCTGTAGGATTTTGTCCGACAGAGGATGGTTCTTCAGAAACTCTGATGGTTCCAACAGAAGGATCAATGTCATTGTGGAACATCTCTAAAAATAGAAGATCCAAATCTTCTTTTGTTCTTGAGATGTCAGAGGATTTCCCTTTAATTCCGAGTTCTGAACTGATTTGCTCAGAAGTCATTTGGAATGAATCATCAAAAGAAACATTAATGCTTTCTACAATCTTGCGAGAGTTTGTAAGGAATGTTCTGTAGGCTTTGGAAGTGGCAGAGTATCCAATGAATTTGCCTTCATCAGCTTTTACTTCAAACTTTCCTCTTGAATCTCTGTCGTTTAAAACAAAGCATTTGCATCTGAATACATGGAAAAACTTGATGTTTGGCCGCCTTTTGTGAAGCAATTCGTAAGGCGTCTTGAGGTGTCTTTTCACTATGGTTGAACGATTCTGTGTATAACACGCAGTAGAAATTGCTTCTGCCCAAAAGTTCATTGATAATCCGCATGATGATAGCATAGTTCTTGCGGCCTCCACAAGTGTTCGATTCTTTCTTTCGACTACACCGTTCTGTTGTGGAGTGCGAGCGGCAGAGAAGTTCTGTGATATTCCTTCTGTAGAAAGATAGGCTTCAATGACACAGTTTTTAAATTCTGTGCCATTGTCACTTCTTAACTTCTGTATTCTGCAGTCATAAAGAACTTGGATTCTTTTCATTTGATTTATCAATATAATTTGAACATCTGATTTCTTTCTTATAAATTCAACCCATGTGAAACGTGAATACTCATCAATTAGGACAAGTATATATTTCTTGCCACCTAGGCTCTGTATAGCAATGGGACCGCAGAGGTCGACATGAAGCATGCACAGAGGCTTAGTGCAAGACACATCTGTTTTGCCTTTGTGGGAAGCCCTTCTGTGTTTTCCCATTTCACAGGCCGAACACAAGTGATCCTTATTGAATTTAACATTTGGCAAACCTTTAACTAGATTGAGTTTTACTAGTTTATCCAAGGTGTGAAAGTTTAAGTGACAGAACCTGTTGTGCCATAACCAAGCTTCTTCACTTTTGCTGGCTACTAGGCAAACTTTGTCCTTGGATTTTGAAGTAAAATTCATTAGGTATAGATCACCTCTTCTTTCAGCTCGCAGAAGTTCCATTCCTGTGTTTTCACTTTGTAGAGAGCAGAAAGTTCTTTTGAATAACACATCGAATCCTGTATCACAGAGTTGACTTACACTTAGTAGGTTGTGTTTGAGGCCATTCACATATGCAACTTTGTATACAGAGATATTTTCTTTCTGTATGACTCCATAGCCTTTGATGTGTCCCTTCTTGTTGTCTCCAAAAGTTACAGATCCACCATCGTGTGTTTCTTTGTATGTGGATAGTAATCTTCTGTCGCCAGTCATGTGCCTTGAGCATCCGGAGTCAAGATACCAAATTGGCACATGTTGCTTCTGTAAGACAATCACAGAGACTTAGGTACCCATATCCACATGGGTCCAATATTGTTAGAATTTTTCAAGTTTGCCTTAGCATTCTTGAAATACATTTTATCTTTTGTAGAAGAATCAGATTGTTTCTCTTTTGGTTCTGACTTTCGAATTTCAGTGGTGAGAGAGCAATCTGGACTTGAGAAGTGTTTATTCAATTTGAACATAAGATCAAAACAATGACAGTATTGAATATGAGATGTGATTTGTTTGAACTTTTCATTGAATTCATTGAACTGAGCCACAAAGGCATTACATTCTTCTTTATATTAGATTTCCTATTACAAGAAGATCTATGAATACTAGAATGTTGTTTGCAAAAGTCTTGTTTAGTTCCTGCCTTCTGTGACTCTCTTCTGTGGTGAACATCTTTCTTCACTGTCACAGAGGAAAAATATTTGTTAGCTTCAGGCCATTTTCCCTTTTGTTGCCAAGTGGGATTCTCTTTAATTTTCCTAAAAGGTTTTGAAAATTTTGAGCTTTTAGGAGTTATAGAGACCTTTTTCAGATTTTCAAGCTCTGTAGAGGTTTTAACTTGTATACACATTTTGAGAAAATCTGGACAGATAGGGATCTCTGTGATTTTCTCTTTTGGAGAGATGGTTCTGTTAAGAACCTCAGAGGAGAATTTAACATCCTCTGTGTCACAATGAATTATCCCTGATTTTGAATCAGTCTCTGAGTCGTCAGAGGATGAATCGTCCTCATATACAGAGGTTGAATCATCTCTTTCGATAGAGGCTGGATTTTCTGAGCATGTATCGTACGAGCTTTCTTCCTCTGTAGAATGACTTTCATAGATGGTAGAGGTATCTGATGAGATCTTTTCAGCGAGAATTTAATCTATAGAAGATGTACTGAGATTTTCTAAAACATTTGATTTCAAAACTTCCAAAATTTCTTCTTTAATAGATTCTTCATGTTTTTCTTCTGAAAGGATGGGTTTAAACTCAGGAGCTTCTGCTGATAATTTCTTTTCGACATTTATCACGCAGACAAAAGCGACCTGTGTTTGAGTCTCTGGTTTACCAAACTTAAAGATACCAATCTGATCTTGTGTTTTCAAATATTTCTTTGGTTTGATTCCTCTATTGACAGAGGTTGAAGATGATGAATCTGTGTTTTCAAACCACACATTGATCATCTTTGTATGTTTCCTCAAGTGAGGTTCTGCAGAGACTTTAACCCTTTTACTTACAGAGAGTAAGTTTGGAAAGTTTGGTTTGTCAGTTTTTCGCAAAACAAATAGAGAAGACAGAGGTTTTAGTCGTTTATTTTCAACTCCTAAGGTAATATCACTGTACCCTATACCTCGTCTTGCTATTTGAGAGTTTACCTTTTCATACACCTTCTGTGCATCTTTATAGTTTTTAAGTAAAACTTCTCTTCTTAAAAGATCTTGCCAAAGTACCTCTCTTTCTTTTTGAAAGTATTCTTTGAGAGCTCTTATGTCTGTTGTTTCACTTCTTGAAACTGAAAGTTCTTTTGTTTTGATTTTTAAAGCATAGGTTAAATCAGAAATTTGCCTTTTTAAAGGATCTATATTTTTTCTCCAATATTTTTCGACTTTTTCTTTTTCTTCAAAGATTTTGGCTTTTTCTTGAGTGAGAAGCCTTACTTCTCTCTCATTAAAGGTCAGCCTTTTCTGAATGCCTTCATTTACTTCTTTCAGTTCAATGTTAAGCTTAAATAAATCATCATCTACAGAATTAGTACTTGAGGTAGAGGTTGAATTAGATACCTCAGTGTCAGTGCCGGAGTCAACTTCTGCCATGCCACAGAACAGGGCATTGGTGGGGAATTCATCGTCAGAGGTAGAGTCTGACTCGAAGTCCTCCTTGTTTGCCTCAGAATGCCCTTTGTTCGCCATTAGGGATTTTTGCGCATAATACTCAGCCTTCTTTTTGTAAAAAGTTGAGTCCTTCTGTGGGCGATTTTGTCTACTTCTGCATTCTTTTGCGAAATGACCTGGCTTGCCGCAGTTGAAACAACCTTGGGAGGTGTTTCCAGTTCGATCTTCGGACTTCTGTTGGTCTCCACCTTTCTCTGTTCGGCATTCGTTTGCGTAATGACCAGGCTTACCACATTTGTAGCATTCTTGTGTGTGGCCTACCTTGTCATCTGATCTCTGTCGGTCATTTTCTTTATAGCTTCTGTCACTCGACCTCTGTTGGTCATCATTTCGGTAGTCTGACCTCTGTCGGTCACTTGATTCTTCTCTTCTTCTATCATCTCTTCTACCAGAATTCCTTTGGTTATTTCTAAACTCTCTTGTTAATAGAGCCATTGATTTAGCTAATGACGCAAGAGTTATTTCTTCCTCTATCAGCTCGTCTTCTTCGCTATCAATCATTACCATCTTCTTTTTCTCCTTCTTTTTTTCCTCTGTAGATCTCTCATTTCTTGGTCTGTCCGTAGCCTCTGTAGATTTACTAACCAATGCGTATGGTACAATGGTTAGTGTTTTAGCTTGAGCTATTTGAGGCTCTTGTGCGGCTAGTGTTCCATAGAGATCAGAGAGTGTCCAGGAGTCTAGATCTTGATTTGTTTGTAAAGACATAGACAACTGAAGCCACTCATCGTTCAGGCTCTTTAGAAACATGACGTTATTTTCTTCCGTGGTTCTGTGAATACCAGACTTTTTGCATTTGTTTATGAGAGAGTTGAACCGGTCGTATGTTGTTTGCAGAGATTCTGTTGCAGAGTCTCTGAAGGCATGATATTCATTTATGTATTGTGCCCTTCGGTTCTTCTGAGTTTTAGCACCCCCTTCCAACTGTCTTTCTAATTCTTTCCAGAGATCATGCCCTGTTTCGCATGCATCTAAGGATTGAAAAATTTGGTTGGGGATAGCCATGATCTATTTCTTTTTGTTTTCTGTGCAACTTCATCTTCTGCCTTATCTTCATTTGACCATTCTTCTTTTGGCTTAGGTTTTTGATGTTCAGGGATTTCAGGAGATTCAGCAGTAGCTGGTACACGTGGCATAGTTATCATAGGAACCGGAGGAAGATTATAAAGATATTGTTTGAGAGTTTTTTCAGTACCCTCAAAAAAATGAACCATTCTTATTTTCCATTGAGGATACTCATCTCTAAGAAGAGTAGGAGGTTTGGTTAATGAGCCAGCAGTGAAAAAGTTATTTGTATTTGTCATTTTGAGGAAAGGATAATCTGATGGAGGATTTATGAGTATGAAGATCTGGAATGTTTTCTGGGTACAACTAATATCCAGAAATATGGTGATGAAGAGAAAGAAAATTAATCTATCAAATAAAAGTTGTAAAACGAGGATCACTTGATATTGAAAATCAAGCTAGGCTCTGATACCAATTGTTGGTTCCCGTTTTGCTTTAAACAAGATTATCAGATCTATTAGTTCAAGTTAATGTTTGATGCGGAAGCGTATTTGAAGAACTAACAGATAAGTTTGATAGATTTAGAACAAAATATAAATAAACAGTGAACAGAATAATATATCTTAAAGTTTACTGAATATATATATCAAGAACAGGTTTAAGAACCGTGAGTAAGAAAAGCTTTAAAACAGATATGACTTTTAAGGTGAATAAGCTTTTGTGTTCTTGTGATGTTCGATTTATATGTGATAAGGAAGAACTCAACATGAGTCTTCCTTATATACTACTCTAAAGGGGACCATAAAGCATATGCTACTATTCAAAAGGTACGAATGAATAGTTGAACGGATGTCGTGAACAGTTGCAGGAATGGCATGAATAGTCAGACGTGATGTATTGCATTTAATGCAGCAGACGTCTATTATGTTGCCATGCAAGTTGACGAACGGGTTCTGGAATAGTAGAAAGATATTATTAATATCTTTGAAGTATTTGTTGAAGACCACAGAGGCTCTGTGAAGTGTCACAGAGGTTCTGCTGTTTGGTCCTTCGTAGAGAAGTCTTCTCTTGTTTCCGAGTCTTGGGTCTTCTTTGAGTCCAACAGAGGTTCTGTAGGACGCCTCTGTTAGTTCTGTAGCTTCTTGACTCTGATCTCTCGGTAAGTTCGGCAGAGCCTCTGTAAGAGGCTGTTAGGACATTTAAATTGTCCTAATTAATTAGAAAGTTTTGTAAAGTAATTGTATTAGGCCTAATGGGCTTAGACATGTTAATGGGCTTGGGCTTAAATGATGTAACAAGGGAAGGGGTCTATAAATAGGACTTGTAATGTCATTTTGTAAGTAACTTTTCATAATTCAAAATGTAGCTCTCAAATCATATTGTGTTCTCTCTAGATTAGGTTTATCTTTTCAATAAATAATTAGTCCTCTCCTATCCCAATCTTGTTACTAATACTTGATATGTTGAAGATCATGGACCTCACAAGTGGTATCAGAGCCAAATCGATGAACTTTTCTCGATACGATCATCGGATCTCGACATTTCAAGTTATTTTTGCCCGATCTACATGAGTCTCGCCGGAAAAATCGGTTGATTCCAGGAAAATCGTGTGCTCAGATGTGGTTCTTATCATATGATTATTTGGTGAATTCGATCTGTTTGCAACATTTAACTGTGAACAACAACAAGAAATCGAGAGGTGTAAGATAACTCGCCGGAAAAATCGTCTTCGCCGGATTCTGCTACACCTCGCCGGAAAAACGGGAATTGCCGGAATTCAACTTTTCGCCAGATTTTTGCCACTGATCTGCTTGTTTTTATCATTTCAATCGATTTGGAACAATATGATGTGAATTCCAGCATGAAATCAGATGTTTTAGAGATGTTGGATGTTACTTCGCCGGAAAACATTTCTTCTCGCCGGAAAAACGATTTGCCGGCGGTGAGATGTATATTTTGTGCTACTGTGCTGTTACGTTTGCATGTTCACGATTCTTCTTGAAAATCATCTTTTGATGATTATTGGAGGCTAAGAAAACAGTTTGCATGATTATTGGATCGCCGAAAAAAAGTTGTTACGGTCGCCGGAAAAGTTAGTTACATCGCCGGAAATTGTCATGGTTGTTATCTCGGTGAATGATCATTCTTTCTATCATGAGAATCATTTATTTGATGATCATTAAATTTAAAGGAATTTACAGAAAGTGTTTGATCGTGATTTTTAATAAAAAAAAAAGAACAGTTTGGTCGATGTTGATGATGCTAGTGCTTTCACAATGCATGGCTCTTCATGGAACTTTTTTATGGTCATTAAACCATAAGGAAACTTTCAAGAAGCTGATTGGATGTGATTTTTAAATAAGGTTTGAAATAAAGGTGGAAGTGAAAGCTAAAGCACGTGAAGTTTAAAGTTAGTGGTGATGATGAATAGTGTTAACGGAGCTTAGTTAGTGGACAGTTAAAAACTTTAACATTTTTGGTCCATTTGCCGTTAGCTTCGTCAAAGTTCGAGATTTTTGGTAACGAAACCTATGTGGCATCACTCCTACATTTTGTTTGTCACTCATCCATCTCCACGACATCGATTTGTGATCGATTCCTCGAAATCCCTACCGAGTAGCGCGTGTTTTTACCGTTCCTCCTTCGAGCAAATTCGGATCAAGCTCTTAAGCCGAATTCTCACTCAACTCGTGGTCCAACGACGGATTCTCTGTTTTACACTAAGTTGCATACCCTTTCAAGATGATTTTAGTGCACTTAGTCGGGGTTATGGAGTACATTGGATTCGATTTTTCAAAGTTGAAAATATGATGAATAAGAGCGACTTTCAAGGGGGAGCCGAACCTAACTTTGAAGAATACACCGCTAAAGTTTGTCAAGAAAATCAAGGGGGAGAGGAGTCAAAGATTTGAAGATGATTTACTTTCCAAAACTTTAGGGGGAGAATGTTAGGACATTTAAATTGTCCTAATTAATTAGAAAGTTTTGTAAAGTAATTGTATTAGGCCTAATGGGCTTAGACATGTTAATGGGCTTGGGCTTAAATGATGTAACAAGGGAAGGGGTCTATAAATAGGACTTGTAATGTCATTTTGTAAGTAACTTTTCATAATTCAAAATGTAGCTCTCAAATCATATTGTGTTCTCTCTAGATTAGGTTTATCTTTTCAATAAATAATTAGTCCTCTCCTATCCCAATCTTGTTACTAATACTTGATATGTTGAAGATCATGGACCTCACAGAGGCTTTTCTTCACTTAGCCTATTTTTCACTACTTCTAAATATTTCTATGATTAGGAAGATTGAAGCTAACAAAACCGATTAGACCCGAAGTCCGAAATTCAAACTTTACTTAGGAAGGGTTTCGGGGCCTGTTTTGTCCACCCGAAACCCGATCGGGTGGGGGGTTTTTCGGCCCGACCCGACCGATGCTCACCCCTAGTTTTTAGTAGAAAACAACTTTGAAAAGTTACAGCTTCCGTCCTACAAACGTTTTGACGATTTACTCATACTTAGAGAACAAATTAAGATTTGACATCTAAATTAAAAACGTACTACTATTTCTTAGCAAAATAATCGTCTAAAATGCACATTTTTGGATCAATGACCAATTTTATATGAATTTTACAAAAACAGTGCGCAAAACCCGTTTTAACATGACCAGTTTTGGAAATACACTATTTCGAGCCCCTTAAAGTCACAATTAGATCTCGTTGTAAACTAGAGATTTATTCTAGACACAAAGAGCTTTCCATAGATATATTATACACCTCAATCAGACCAATGAGTGATTTTATACGGATTTTTCAACAAACAGAACTTTATGCTTAGATCTAAGTCCGAAACCCGATGAAGCCGAAAACCGATTAGACCCGAAGTCCGAAACTCTAACTTTACTTAGGAAGGGCTTCGGGGCCTGTTTTGTACACCCGAAACCCGATCGGGTTGGGGGTTTTTCGGCCCGACCCGACCGATGCTCACCCCTAGTTTTTAGTAGAAAACAACTTTGAAAAGTTACAGCTTCCGTCCTACAAACGTTTTGACGATTTACTCATACTTAGAGACCAAATTAAGATTTGACATCTAAATTAAAAACGTACTACTATTTCTTAGGAATCTAATCGCCTAAAATTAACATTTTTTGGATCAATGACCAATTTTATATGAGTTTTACAAAAACAGTGCGCAAAACCCATTTTAACATGACTAGTTTTGGAAATACACTATTTCGAGCCCCTTAAAGTCACAATTAGATCTCGTTGTAAACTAGAAAGTTGTTCTAGACACAAAGAGTTTTCCATCGATATATTATACACCTCAATCAGACCAATGAGTGATTTTATACGGATTTTTCAACAAACAGAACTTTATGCTTAGATCTAAGTCCGAAACCCGATGAACCCGACCCGATGAACCCGAAAACCGATTAGACCCGAAGTCTGAAACTCGAACTTTACTTAGGAAGGGTTTCGGGGGCTGTTTTGTCCACCCGAAACCCGATCGGGTTGGGGGTTTTTCGGCCCGACCCGACCGATGCTCACCCCTAGTTTTTAGTAGAAAACAACTTTGAAAAGTTACAGCTTCCGTCCTACAAACGTTTTGACGATTTACTCATACTTAGAGAACAAATTAAGATTTGACATCTAAATTAAAAACGTACTACTATTTCTTAGGAATCTAATCGCCTAAAATTAACATTTTTTGGATCAATGACCAATTTTATATGAGTTTTACAAAAACAGTGCGCAAAACCCATTTTAACATGACTAGTTTTGGAAATACACTATTTCGAGCCCCTTAAAGTCACAATTAGATCTCGTTGTAAACTAGAAAGTTGTTCTAGACACAAAGAGTTTTCCATCGATATATTATACACCTCAATCAGACCAATGAGTGATTTTATACGGATTTTTCAACAAACAGAACTTTATGCTTAGATCTAAGTCCGAAACCCGATGAACCCGACCCGATGAACCCGAAAACCGATTAGACCCGAAGTCTGAAACTCGAACTTTACTTAGGAAGGGTTTCGGGGCCTGTTTTGTCCACCCGAAACCCGATCGGGTTGGGGGTTTTTCGGCCCGACCCGACCGATGCTCACCCCTAGTTTTTAGTAGAAAACAACTTTGAAAAGTTACAGCTTCCGTCCTACAAACGTTTTGACGATTTACTCATACTTAGAGAACAAATTAAGATTTGACATCTAAATTAAAAACGTACTACTATTTCTTAGGAATCTAATCGCCTAAAATTCACATTTTTTGGATCAATGACCATTTTTATATGAGTTTTACAAAAACAGTGCGCAAAACCCATTTTAACATGACCAGTTTTGGAAATACACTATTTCGAGCCCCTTAAAGTCACAATTAGATCTCGTTGTAAACTAGAGATTTAATCTAGACACAAAGAGCTTTCCATCGATATATTATACACCTCAATCAGACCAATGAGTGATTTTATACGGATTTTTCAACAAACAGAACTTTATGCTTAGATCTAAGTCCGAAACCCGATGAACCCGACCCGATGAAGCCGAAAACCGATTAGACCCGAAGTCCGAAACTCGAACTTTACTTAGAAAGGGTTTCGGGGCCTGTTTTGTCCACCCGAAACCCGATCGGGTTGGGGGTTTTTCGGCCCGACCCGACCAATGCTCACCCCTAGTTTTTAGTAGAAAACAACATTGAAAAGTTACAGCTTCCGTCCTACAAACGTTTTGACGATTCACTCATACTTAGAGAACAAATTAAGATTTGACATCTAAATTAAAAACGTACTACTATTTCTTAGGAATCTAATCGTCTAAAATGCACATTTTTTGGATCAATGACCAATTTTATATGAGTTTTACAAAAACAGTGCGCAAAACCCGTTTTAACATGACCCGTTTTGGAAATACACTATTTCGAGCCCCTTAAAGTCTCAATTAGATCTTGTTGTAAACTAGAAAGTTGTTCTAGACACAAAGAGTTTTCCATCGATATATTATACACCTCAATCAGACCAATGAGTGGTTTTATACGGATTTTTCAACAAACAGAACTTTATGCTTAGATCTATGTTCGAAACCCGATGAACCCGACCCGATGAACCCGAACACCGATTAGACCCGAAGTCCGAAACTCGAACTTTACTTAGGAAGGGTTTCGGGGCTTGTTTTGTCCACCCGAAACCCGATCGGGTTGGGTGTTTTTCGGCCCGGCCCGACCGATGCTCACCCCTAGTTTTTAGTAGAAAACAACTTTGAAAAGTTACAGCTTCCGTCCTACAAACGTTTTGACGATTTACTCATACTTAGAGAACAAATTAAGATTTGACATCTAAATTAAAAACGTACTACTATTTCTTAGGAAAATAATCGCCTAAAATGCACATTTTTTGGATCAATGACCAATTTTATATGAATTTTACAAAAACAGTGCGCAAAACCCGTTTTAACATGACCAGTTTTGGAAATACACTATTTCGAGCCCCTTAAAGTCACAATTAGATCTCGTTGTAAACTAGAGATTTATTCTAGACACAAAGAGCTTTCCATAGATATATTATACACCTCAATCAGACCAATGAGTGATTTTATACGGATTTTTCAACAAACAGAACTTTATGCTTAGATCTAAGTCCGAAACCCGATGAAGCCGAAAACCGATTAGACCCGAAGTCCGAAACTCTAACTTTACTTAGGAAGGGCTTCGGGGCCTGTTTTGTACACCCGAAACCCGATCGGGTTGGGGGTTTTTCGGCCCGACCCGACCGATGCTCACCCCTAGTTTTTAGTAGAAAACAACTTTGAAAAGTTACAGCTTCCGTCCTACAAACGTTTTGACGATTTACTCATACTTAGAGACCAAATTAAGATTTGACATCTAAATTAAAAACGTTCTACTATTTCTTAGGAATCTAATCGCCTAAAATGCACATTTTTTGGATCAATGACCAATTTTATATGAGTTTTACAAAAACAGTGCGCAAAACCCATTTTAACATGACTAGTTTTGGAAATACACTATTTCGAGCCCCTTAAAGTCACAATTAGATCTCGTTGTAAACTAGAAAGTTGTTCTAGACACAAAGAGTTTTCCATCGATATATTATACACCTCAATCAGACCAATGAGTGATTTTATACGGATTTTTCAACAAACAGAACTTTATGCTTAGATCTAAGTCCGAAACCCGATGAACCCGACCCGATGAACCCGAAAACCGATTAGACCCGAAGTCTGAAACTCGAACTTTACTTAGGAAGGGTTTCGGGGGCTGTTTTGTCCACCCGAAACCCGATCGGGTTGGGGGTTTTTCGGCCCGACCCGACCGATGCTCACCCCTAGTTTTTAGTAGAAAACAACTTTGAAAAGTTACAGCTTCCGTCCTACAAACGTTTTGACGATTTACTCATACTTAGAGAACAAATTAAGATTTGACATCTAAATTAAAAACGTACTACTATTTCTTAGGAATCTAATCGCCTAAAATTAACATTTTTTGGATCAATGACCAATTTTATATGAGTTTTACAAAAACAGTGCGCAAAACCCATTTTAACATGACTAGTTTTGGAAATACACTATTTCGAGCCCCTTAAAGTCACAATTAGATCTCGTTGTAAACTAGAAAGTTGTTCTAGACACAAAGAGTTTTCCATCGATATATTATACACCTCAATCAGACCAATGAGTGATTTTATACGGATTTTTCAACAAACAGAACTTTATGCTTAGATCTAAGTCCGAAACCCGATGAACCCGACCCGATGAACCCGAAAACCGATTAGACCCGAAGTCTGAAACTCGAACTTTACTTAGGAAGGGTTTCGGGGCCTGTTTTGTCCACCCGAAACCCGATCGGGTTGGGGGTTTTTCGGCCCGACCCGACCGATGCTCACCCCTAGTTTTTAGTAGAAAACAACTTTGAAAAGTTACAGCTTCCGTCCTACAAACGTTTTGACGATTTACTCATACTTAGAGAACAAATTAAGATTTGACATCTAAATTAAAAACGTACTACTATTTCTTAGGAATCTAATCGCCTAAAATTCACATTTTTTGGATCAATGACCATTTTTATATGAGTTTTACAAAAACAGTGCGCAAAACCCATTTTAACATGACCAGTTTTGGAAATACACTATTTCGAGCCCCTTAAAGTCACAATTAGATCTCGTTGTAAACTAGAGATTTAATCTAGACACAAAGAGCTTTCCATCGATATATTATACACCTCAATCAGACCAATGAGTGATTTTATACGGATTTTTCAACAAACAGAACTTTATGCTTAGATCTAAGTCCGAAACCCGATGAACCCGACCCGATGAAGCCGAAAACCGATTAGACCCGAAGTCCGAAACTCGAACTTTACTTAGAAAGGGTTTCGGGGCCTGTTTTGTCCACCCGAAACCCGATCGGGTTGGGGGTTTTTCGGCCCGACCCGACCAATGCTCACCCCTAGTTTTTAGTAGAAAACAACATTGAAAAGTTACAGCTTCCGTCCTACAAACGTTTTGACGATTCACTCATACTTAGAGAACAAATTAAGATTTGACATCTAAATTAAAAACGTACTACTATTTCTTAGGAATCTAATCGTCTAAAATGCACATTTTTTGGATCAATGACCAATTTTATATGAGTTTTACAAAAACAGTGCGCAAAACCCGTTTTAACATGACCCGTTTTGGAAATACACTATTTCGAGCCCCTTAAAGTCTCAATTAGATCTTGTTGTAAACTAGAAAGTTGTTCTAGACACAAAGAGTTTTCCATCGATATATTATACACCTCAATCAGACCAATGAGTGGTTTTATACGGATTTTTCAACAAACAGAACTTTATGCTTAGATCTATGTTCGAAACCCGATGAACCCGACCCGATGAACCCGAACACCGATTAGACCCGAAGTCCGAAACTCGAACTTTACTTAGGAAGGGTTTCGGGGCTTGTTTTGTCCACCCGAAACCCGATCGGGTTGGGTGTTTTTCGGCCCGGCCCGACCGATGCTCACCCCTAGTTTTTAGTAGAAAACAACTTTGAAAAGTTACAGCTTCCGTCCTACAAACGTTTTGACGATTTACTCATACTTAGAGAACAAATTAAGATTTGACATCTAAATTAAAAACGTACTACTATTTCTTAGGAAAATAATCGCCTAAAATGCACATTTTTTGGATCAATGACCAATTTTATATGAATTTTACAAAAACAGTGCGCAAAACCCGTTTTAACATGACCAGTTTTGGAAATACACTATTTCGAGCCCCTTAAAGTCACAATTAGATCTCGTTGTAAACTAGAGATTTATTCTAGACACAAAGAGCTTTCCATAGATATATTATACACCTCAATCAGACCAATGAGTGATTTTATACGGATTTTTCAACAAACAGAACTTTATGCTTAGATCTAAGTCCGAAACCCGATGAAGCCGAAAACCGATTAGACCCGAAGTCCGAAACTCTAACTTTACTTAGGAAGGGCTTCGGGGCCTGTTTTGTACACCCGAAACCCGATCGGGTTGGGGGTTTTTCGGCCCGACCCGACCGATGCTCACCCCTAGTTTTTAGTAGAAAACAACTTTGAAAAGTTACAGCTTCCGTCCTACAAACGTTTTGACGATTTACTCATACTTAGAGACCAAATTAAGATTTGACATCTAAATTAAAAACGTACTACTATTTCTTAGGAATCTAATCGCCTAAAATTAACATTTTTTGGATCAATGACCAATTTTATATGAGTTTTACAAAAACAGTGCGCAAAACCCATTTTAACATGACTAGTTTTGGAAATACACTATTTCGAGCCCCTTAAAGTCACAATTAGATCTCGTTGTAAACTAGAAAGTTGTTCTAGACACAAAGAGTTTTCCATCGATATATTATACACCTCAATCAGACCAATGAGTGATTTTATACGGATTTTTCAACAAACAGAACTTTATGCTTAGATCTAAGTCCGAAACCCGATGAACCCGACCCGATGAACCCGAAAACCGATTAGACCCGAAGTCTGAAACTCGAACTTTACTTAGGAAGGGTTTCGGGGGCTGTTTTGTCCACCCGAAACCCGATCGGGTTGGGGGTTTTTCGGCCCGACCCGACCGATGCTCACCCCTAGTTTTTAGTAGAAAACAACTTTGAAAAGTTACAGCTTCCGTCCTACAAACGTTTTGACGATTTACTCATACTTAGAGAACAAATTAAGATTTGACATCTAAATTAAAAACGTACTACTATTTCTTAGGAATCTAATCGCCTAAAATTAACATTTTTTGGATCAATGACCAATTTTATATGAGTTTTACAAAAACAGTGCGCAAAACCCATTTTAACATGACTAGTTTTGGAAATACACTATTTCGAGCCCCTTAAAGTCACAATTAGATCTCGTTGTAAACTAGAAAGTTGTTCTAGACACAAAGAGTTTTCCATCGATATATTATACACCTCAATCAGACCAATGAGTGATTTTATATGGATTTTTCAACAAACAGAACTTTATGCTTAGATCTAAGTCCGAAACCCGATGAACCCGACCCGATGAACCCGAAAACCGATTAGACCCGAAGTCTGAAACTCGAACTTTACTTAGGAAGGGTTTCGGGGCCTGTTTTGTCCACCCGAAACCCGATCGGGTTGGGGGTTTTTCGGCCCGACCCGACCGATGCTCACCCCTAGTTTTTAGTAGAAAACAACTTTGAAAAGTTACAGCTTCCGTCCTACAAACGTTTTGACGATTTACTCATACTTAGAGAACAAATTAAGATTTGACATCTAAATTAAAAACGTACTACTATTTCTTAGGAATCTAATCGCCTAAAATTCACATTTTTTGGATCAATGACCATTTTTATATGAGTTTTACAAAAACAGTGCGCAAAACCCATTTTAACATGACCAGTTTTGGAAATACACTATTTCGAGCCCCTTAAAGTCACAATTAGATCTCGTTGTAAACTAGAGATTTAATCTAGACACAAAGAGCTTTCCATCGATATATTATACACCTCAATCAGACCAATGAGTGATTTTATACGGATTTTTCAACAAACAGAACTTTATGCTTAGATCTAAGTCCGAAACCCGATGAACCCGACCCGATGAAGCCGAAAACCGATTAGACCCGAAGTCCGAAACTCGAACTTTACTTAGAAAGGGTTTCGGGGCCTGTTTTGTCCACCCGAAACCCGATCGGGTTGGGGGTTTTTCGGCCCGACCCGACCAATGCTCACCCCTAGTTTTTAGTAGAAAACAACATTGAAAAGTTACAGCTTCCGTCCTACAAACGTTTTGACGATTCACTCATACTTAGAGAACAAATTAAGATTTGACATCTAAATTAAAAACGTACTACTATTTCTTAGGAATCTAATCGTCTAAAATGCACATTTTTTGGATCAATGACCAATTTTATATGAGTTTTACAAAAACAGTGCGCAAAACCCGTTTTAACATGACCCGTTTTGGAAATACACTATTTCGAGCCCCTTAAAGTCTCAATTAGATCTTGTTGTAAACTAGAAAGTTGTTCTAGACACAAAGAGTTTTCCATCGATATATTATACACCTCAATCAGACCAATGAGTGGTTTTATACGGATTTTTCAACAAACAGAACTTTATGCTTAGATCTATGTTCGAAACCCGATGAACCCGACCCGATGAACCCGAACACCGATTAGACCCGAAGTCCGAAACTCGAACTTTACTTAGGAAGGGTTTCGGGGCTTGTTTTGTCCACCCGAAACCCGATCGGGTTGGGTGTTTTTCGGCCCGGCCCGACCGATGCTCACCCCTAGTTTTTAGTAGAAAACAACTTTGAAAAGTTACAGCTTCCGTCCTACAAACGTTTTGACGATTTACTCATACTTAGAGAACAAATTAAGATTTGACATCTAAATTAAAAACGTACTACTATTTCTTAGGAAAATAATCGCCTAAAATGCACATTTTTTGGATCAATGACCAATTTTATATGAATTTTACAAAATCAGTGCGCAAAACCCGTTTTAACATGACCATTTTTGGAAATACACTATTTCGAGCCCCTGAAAGTCACAATTAGATCTTGTTGTAAACTAGAAAGTTGTTCTAGATACAAAGAGTTTTCCACCGATATATTGTACACCTCAATCAGACCAATGAATGGTTTTATACGGATTTTTCAACAAACATAACTTTATGCTTAGATCTATGTCCGAAACCCGATGAACCCGACCCGATGAACCCGAAAACCGATTAGACCCGAAGTCCGAAACTCGAACTTTACTTATGAAGGGTTTCGGGGCTTGTTTTGTCCACCCGAAACCTGATCGGGTTGGGGGTTTTTCAGCCCGACCCGACCTATGCTCACCCCTAGTTTTTAGTAGAAAACAACTTTGAAAAGTTACAGCTTCCGTCCTACAAACGTTTTGACGATTTACTCATACTTAGAGAACAAATTAAAATTTGACATCTAAATTAAAAACGTACTACTATTTCTTAGGAAAATAATCGCCTAAAATGCATATTTTTTGGATCAATGACCAATTTTATAAGAATTTTACAAAAACAGTGCGCAAAACCCGTTATAACATGACCAGTTTTGGAAATACACTATTTCGAGCCCCTTAAAGTCACAATTAGATCTCGTTGTAAACTAGAGATTTATTCTAGACACAAAGAGCTTTCCATCGATATATTATACACCTCAATCAGACCAATGAGTGATTTTATACGGATTTTTCAATAAACAGAACTTTATGCTTAGATCTAAGTCCGAAACCCGATGAACCCGACCCGATGAAGCCGAAAACCGATTAGACCCGAAGTCCGAAACTCGAACTTTACTTAGGAAGGGTTTCGGGGCCTGTTTTGTCCAACCGAAACCCGATCGGGTTGGGGGTTTTTCGGCCCGACACGGCCAATGCTCACCCCTAGTTTTTAGTAGAAAACAACTTTGAAAAGTTACAGCTTCCGTCCTACAAACGTTTTGACGATTTACTCATACTTAGAGAACAAATTAAGATTTGACATCTAAATTAAAAACGTACTACAATTTCTTAGGAAAATAATCGCCTAAAATGCACATTTTTTGGATCAATGACCAATTTTATATCA
>JAWVWS010000044.1:98675-119297 GCA_033807775.1 Saussurea involucrata
GACCTCATGCGATCTGTCACGGATGGACCATTCCAACCCATGGTTTTTGTTCCTCGTGTACCCGCAACAGGAACTACTGCTGAGATTCCAGCTCATTATGAAGTTAAAACCACAGGTTTTACTGATGAGGAAAGTCTAAAAATGGAAAATGATCTTAAAGCAGTTAGACTACTGATTATGGCCATTCCAAACGAAATATTTCAAGAACTAGATTCATGTGTTACTGCTAAGGAAATCTGGGATCAACTTCTTAACCAACTTGAGGGTGGTATCAAGACCCAAAAGAACAGAAGGACCCAATGTATAAATGAATACAACGATTTCAAGGCACTTCCTGAGGAAACCTTACAGCAAACCTACAACAGATTTAATGTGTTGATCAATAAATGCAAAAAATGTGGGGTTGTTAGGTCGAAGGAAGATAACAATGTTCTGTTTTTGAAAAGTTTGAATGATGAATGGTTAAATCTGTCCATGTCCTTACAAGCTAACCAGGACTTAGACGTATGGTCTTTAACGGATGTGTATGGCACTTTGGCCGCACAAGAAAAGGAGGTTGTCAAGCAAAGAGGCAAATCCATCAGTGCTGGTCCAATCGCCTTAGTTTCTGATTCTAAGAAAACCACATCTGAAAGATCCAACAGAGAGAGTTCAAGCAAAGAGAAAAAGAAAGAAAAGTCTGATAAAAGGAAAGGGAAGAAAAGTTTGGTTGCAGAAAGCGGAACAGAGGAGAGCTCATCAGAGGATGATGATATTCAAGCCTTTGCCCAATCTCTTGCTTTAATAACTCAGAAATTTAACAAGAGATTTGGCAATAAGTTCGACGGAAGAGGCAGACATGAGAGAGAAGGAAGGGAAGACAGAAGAGGATATACAGCACCAGAGCAAAGCACCAACAGAGTTGCTACAGAAATAGGGCAACCCCCACAAAGAAGAGAAAATCCACCAGCACAACAGAAGGCCGATGCTGCCCAACCCATTAATCAAAATGTTGGACGCTGCTTCAGATGCGGCAAACCTGGACACTTCTCTGTTAATTGTAGAGGAAAACTGGTGAAAGACCAGGACTACTACAAAACAAGTACAAGTACAACTACAGAGAGAGAAATTATGTTGCTGAAATGGAGAATTGGGTCTCTGACTCATCTTCCGATGATGAACCAGAACAAGCCAACTTCTGTGGAGTCGCTGTGGATGATGAAAGCTTAGAAGAAACCGTTGACTGGATGACTGGAGAACCGGAGATAACAAAGGGAACAACAGAAGAAGAAGATCTGGCTCATGCATTTGCTCTTACTACGACAGAATCTGATGACAGAGTGCTGGAGATCACCAAACCCAGTGCTAAGGTATGCTCATCTGAATCCAAATCTGACTCAGAATTAGAAATGCATGTTTCCATGTTGAATGAGGAATTTCAGCTTTTAAAACAAAAACTTTCTGAAGAAAAGGAGCTAAGAAAACTAGCTCAGAAGGATCTATCTTTTTACAAGAGAGAAAAGACTCTCTTGGAACAAGAAAAGGATGAAATCTTTAAAGAAAAATCTGAGTTAGAAATCTTACAAAGGAAGAAGGAAAGTCTGTTTTCTGAAAAGATCAAAGTTTATGAAAATGATTTGAAACAGAAGTCTGAAAAGTTGAAACAGTCTGAAACAGAGAGACTTAACTCTGTTGCTCTAACTGATTATTTTCAAAGAGAAAGGGAAATACTTCATCAATCCCTACAGAGAAAAGAGATTCAGATTAAAAAGTACCAAGATGCACAAGATGTTCACATCAAGATAAATTCACAGATGGATACGCAAGGTCTTGGTTTCTCTGACCTTGCTCCCTACAACGAAAGGAAGAAGACATCTCTGTCCTCCGCCTTTTGTATTGGGAAAATCCAAGAGGACGTGATATCTGGTAATGCTGTTTTCAAAAGAACCAAAGTGTCAGATGCTTTCTCTAAACCAAGAAATCTTGACTTTAGGAACGTTAGCTATGATTCCTTTGATCATGAAAAGGTTTTAAAACCATCTTCTGAGTTTATTCTTGATCAAGGAAGAGCTAGAATCATACTTCCTAATTCTGTCAAGGACTTGGATACAAAAGAGATTTTCAACTTCAATTCTTTCAAAGGACAGAAGTCTGCTACTTCTGAGACAAAGTCCTCTGTTGAAATACCACAGAGCAAACTTAATCCAGAAGCACCAGTTTTCTCTCCTACCTCTGAATCTATAAGAACATCTTTTGAAGACGACCTGTTGAAAGTTATTGAGGAAAATGCTATCTCTGATTCTTTAAAGCCAAAGTTGAGAAAGTTCAGATCTGTTAAAACAAATATCCCTGTCATACCCATCGAATCAAATTCCTCCAACAGAGTCACTAGAGACTTTCTAGCCTCAAATTGTGACTCTGACTCCGAGGTAGATGAACAGATCTTCTGTGGTCAAAAGAAAATCCTACACAAGGTAAAGCAAACACCGGCAGGATCTACAGATCTAAAAGAAGATGTTTCTTTCTTTAAGAAACAGTCAAGATTCATACCGGCAACAAGCTTTAACAACAAAGATTTCAAAATTCTTGCTTCTAATGCAGTAGAAGTAGAGAAGAAAGAGAAAAACAAAAGTGTTTTTGTAAATTCAAACGTTTCTCTTGCTTTCAAACCGATAAAATTCACACCAGAACAGAAGGGAAAGTGGATAGCTAAGTCCGTTCCAAATTCTGGTGTAAATCAAGGAAGAAATTCCTCTCGTTCAAATGAGTCCGTTTTCAAGAATTACATGTCAAAAGAGTCTATTCCTAAGTATAACAATTTCAAGAAGCAAAACCAGGTCAGACTGTATTCAAAAGCGTCTGATCCTAAAGTCTCTCAAAATAAAGCTTCATCCAAACAGTTTTTGAATAAAAACAATGCGCATCAATCATGCTCCGTCAACTGCAATTGTATTCAACTGTTATTGAAATTACAAAATCATCTGAATGGCCCTCACTGTGTTCTGAGTCGTTCTGTTCAAAAGAAGAATTCTCCCACTCAGAACACACAGAATAAAACCTCTGACGCACCACCAAAACCTAACAAGAAAGGACCCATTATGAAATGGGTACCTAAAAAGAACTAATCTGTCTTGCAGAAACCTCATGTGCAGATCTGGTACTTGGACTCTGGATGCTCCAGGCACATGACGGGTAATAAGGAGTTGCTAACTTCTTTCAAGAACAAGATAGGAAGTGTGGTAACCTTCGGAGGAGACAATGGCGGACATATTAAGGGTTATGGTACACTAGTTAATGGTAGTGTTTCAGTCTCTGAAGTTGCTTATGTTGAAGGATTAAATCATAATCTTCTCAGTATAAGTCAACTCTGTGATCACGGTTTCGATGTCAATTTTAGGAAGAAGTACTGTTCCTTACTACTTTCCGAGTCCGGTCAAGAACTCTTAAGAGCTGATAGAAAAGGCAATCTTTACAAAATGAATTTCAAACCAAACCAAAACACTGCAACAGATAGACTCTGTTTAGTGTCTTTGAATAATGAAGATGCCTGGCTCTGGCACAAAAGATTTGCTCACTTAAACTTTCGAAATCTTGACAAGCTCGTAAAACTAAAGTTAGTAAAAGGACTTCCTTCTCTGAAATTTGACAAAGACCATCTCTGTTATGCTTGTGAACTTGGAAAGATGAAAAGATCTTCACACAGAACAAAGAGTGATCATAGTTGTCCCAGACCTTTGCATATGCTTCATGTGGATCTCTGCGGTCCAATCTCTGTGCAAAGTCTATCGGGCAAGAAGTATATCCTTGTTTTAATTGATGAATACTCTAGATATACTTGGATTGAGTTCATCAGAGTAAAATCTGATGTCCCAGAAATTTTGATAAGTTTGTTAAAAAGGATACAGGTTCTGTTAGATCTGAAGATACAGAAGCTGAGAAGTGACAATGGGACAGAATTCAAGAATGACAGAATCAATGCATACCTAACAGAGGAAGGCATCTCCCAAAACTTCTCAGCTGCCAGAACTCCACAACAAAATGGAGTTGTGGAAAGAAAGAACAGAACTCTAGTAGAAGCCGCCCGAACCATGTTGGCTGGCTCTCTCCTTCCAATGAACTTCTGGGCAGAAGCAGTCTCAACAGCCTGTTTTACCCAAAACAGAGCTGTAATTGTAAAAAGATTCAAGAAGACTCCTTATGAACTCATCAACAACAGAAGACCAAACGTAAAATTCTTTCACATCTTCGGTTGCAAGTGCTACATACTAAATGACAGAGAACATCTAGGAAAGTTTGACAAGAAAGCAGACGAAGGAATCTTTATTGGTTATTCCTTAACCTCTAAAGCCTACAAAGTCTACAACACCAGATGTTGAGTCATTCAAGAAAGTGTAAATGTGTCCTTTGATGAAAGCGCATCAAGCTCCTCTGATCGAAAATCAACAGAGAGGACACAGACAGAACAAAAGAAGATAAGTTCTTCTAAATCAAGGGAAGAAGACATCAATCTCATGTTCAATGATTTCTTCGATGATGATTCCCATGACATCATTAAAAGAGGAGATCAAGCTCAGAACTCAACAGATCAAAATCTGACAGGTACATCTCTCACTGGTCCCTCTAATACTTCACCATCTACTTCTCTGTCTACAGGAGTGATTCAGAGAAATGAGGAACCACACCAGAATGAAAGAGAACCTGAACAAGAGCCTTCATCACCTCTAATGACAAACATCGGAAGAAATTCCTTGTTTGAAAGTTCACCATCACAGAGCCCTGTTAACAATTCACAGAGCAATGAGGACACTCTCCAAAGTTGTGTGCCACAGAGCCCTGGTCCAAATCTACAGAGCACTGATGCTGAAGTTCGTCCTTTCCCATCAGAAGCACAAACGCCACCTATTGTCCATGCTCCCATGACACGATGGACAAAGAATCACCCTCATCATCTCATCATTGGTGCTGCTGAAGATGGCATAAAGACAAGATCGGCCACAATCAATGAAGCCTTCTTTGTAAATTTCTTAAGTATGATTGAGCCGAAAAAGATTTCTGAATCCCTAGATGACCCAAACTGGATCGAAGCCATGCAAGAAGAGCTTCTAGAATTCGAAAGAAATAAATTTTGGTCCTTGGTTCCACTCCCAAAAGGCAAGGCGGCCATTGGAACCAAGTGGGTGTTTAGAAACAAGAAGGATGAAGATGGGATTATCATCAGAAACAAAGCCCGTCTGGTTGCAAAGGGATATAGACAGGAAGAAGGGATTGACTATGACGAAACCTTCGCTCCTGTGGCTAGGCTAAAAGCCATCAGAATCTTCCTAGCCTATGCTGCTCATAAGGGTTTCAAGGTCTACCAAATGGATGTCAAGTCTGCATTTCTGAATGGCAAACTACAAGAAGAAGTCTATGTCCAACAGCCACCTGGTTTTGAATGCTCAGAGTTTCCAGACCACGTTTACAAGCTAGACAAAGCTCTCTACGGTCTTAAGCAAGCTCCCAGAGCCTGGTTGAAACTCTGTCCAAATTTCTGTTGGTCAATCACTTCGAGAAAGGTACCGTCGATAAAACTCTATTCTTCAGGAAATACAAGAATGATATACTCCTGGTACAAATATATGTTGATGATATTATCTTTGGGTCTACGCGGCAAGAGTACTGTGATAAGTTTGAAACTTTAACGAAAAGTGAATTCAAAATGAGCATGATGGGAGAACTCTCTTTCTTCCTGGGTTTACAAGTCAAACAATCTGACAGAGGGACTTTCATAAGTCAGTCCAAATACATCTCTGACATGTTGAAAAAATATAAGCTCAATGATTCAAAACCAATGAAAACTCCTATTGCCACTGGAGTTAAACTTGACTCTGATCATAATGGTGAATCAACAGATGTCAAGCACTACAGAGGCATGATAGGGTCACTTTTGTACTTAACCGCCAGTAGACCTGATATAATGTTTGCAACCTGTCTCTGTGCCAGATTTCAGGCAAATCCTACCGAAACTCATTTAACAGCTGTCAAACGTATCTTTAAATATCTGAAAGGGACTAAATTTTTGGGTCTCTGGTATCCTCTTAACTCTGGTTTCGAGCTTGTAGCATACACAGACTCAGACTATGGAGGATGCAAAAACGACAGAAAGAGTACCTCTGGTAGCTGCCAAATGCTTGGAGATAAGTTGGTGAGTTGGACATCCAAGAAACAGAACTGTGTTTCAACCTCTACAGCAGAAGCGGAATATGTTGCTGCTGCTAGTTGTTGTTCGCAAGTAATATGGATGAAGACACAACTCAGAGATTATGGCTTGGAGTATGGCAAAATTCCAATTCTATGCGACTCCAAGAGTGCCATTGCCATAACAGCCAACCCAGTTCAACACTCGAAGACTAAGCACATCGATATAAGGTACCACTTTATAAAAGATCATGTTGAAAAAGGGACTATTGAAATGTACTTCGTTTCAACTGACTTCCAGCTTGCTGACTTATTCACTAAAGCCCTTGATGAAAGGAGGTTTAACTTTTTAATCAGCAAACTGGGTATGCTGAATTTATCTTCCTAACTCTGCTGGAAAACTTAACAGAGCCTCTGTCGTTCCTACCAGAGCTCTATCATAAGTTAGCCAAGATAATTCAACAGAGCCTCTATTGTTCACCAGAGCTCTGTCAAGCATACTTTTTCAACAAGTTGTTATTTTGTTCTTTTGTTAAAAAAAAAAAAACCAAAGGAAAATTCATGGTTTGAAGGGGAGCAAGTCAATAATCTGTCGAGGGGGAGCTTATAAAGGAAAATTCATGGTTTGAGGGGGAGCAAGTCAATAATCAAATTTCCAAAACCAAATTGACTTTGCTTTTTGAGCTTAAAGTTAACCTTTTGAAGAACTAGTCAGAACTCTGATATCTCATCAGAGCTTCTGGTGCTTTTCATCAGAACTCTGTTCATGTAAGTTCTGACTCTCACACCAGAACAAACTGGTAAAGGTAACGGTAAGAAATGGTCACTCAACAGAAGCAATTTTAACAAAGCTCCATCAGAGCTCTGTTAGGTTGTTCTGCCACGTCATCAGAAACACGTCATCAGAGACGCGGGTCATTTTTCAATCGTCAACCGCCTGTCACCCTCAAGTCTCTAACCGTTACGGTTTTCTTGTCTAGAGTTGTCAGAACTAAATCCACGTGGCAATCTCTGATTGAAAGACAAACCGCTAGCTGTTTCCACGTTCTCACTGTAGCAATCGTTCCACTGTTCAACCCTCGAGTACCTACAGTACCAACGATCATGATCCAGCCACACACTTCCCATATAAATACTCATTTCCTTTAAACCATTCCATTTCTTACGCCTTCTAAGTTATCCAAAACCCTGTTCATCTTTCCCCTCCATTCAAACCCTCAAAAACCCTAAACCTGCAAACATGTCAAACCCTCAACATTCCGCAGATTCTAGCCGCATTGGTCCCGTCGACCAAATTGTTGTTCTTCCATACGAGTTTGCTGAAAGCAACCATCGACTAGACCCAAACCCTGCTCTCTATCTACCCACATACCACATATTTTTAGAGTTCTTCAGAAACTCTGAAATCTTCAGAGCCCTAACAGACTTCGACGACAACATTCCTGAGCTCTACATCAAGTAGTGGTGGACTACATGCCAACACGTAGAAGAGCTCAATGGAATAATCGGCAATGTGGATTCTGGTCGAGATGGAGGCTCAGGAACGATCAGAATCAGAGCAACTACCCTGCGAAGAATTCTTGGAATGAAGAGCAAGCGACAGCTCGAAATAGAAGCTTTCGAGAAGCCACCCAACACTGCTGTCCTTCTGGAGTTTGTATGATTTCTAGGCTACAACAAAGATATCACCCGAATCGGAGCATTCAAAAGACAAAATCTACCACCGATGTGGAATTTCATGTTCTCTACACTAAACCGAACCCTCACAGGAAAATCTGGCAGTCAAGATCAAGCCAGTATAGAAATGCTACAAATAATGTATGGATTGTTCTTTCAACGAAACCTTGACTTTGCCAACATTCTCTACACCGACCTTCACACTGCTGTTAATCTGAAAACCTCTGCTATTGCCAAAGGAGGAGAAGTTGGGCAACATAAATTCCTGAAGAACATCAAGTTTCCAAGGTTTATCGGGTTGGTGATCAGAAGAGCATTTCAGAGTCTGGAGTTGACTCAACAAGGCAATACTTTCAGGAACTGGGTCATGACCAGATTCAATCCCACCACTTCAGGAGAATATCCCCTCATTCGACGCGTTCCAGGTACAATGCTTGCTCTGATAAGCCCATACCACATCTCTATCCAAAACTATAGACATGCTGCTCAACCTCAAGAACCTGAGGTGAGAACCCCAGCATACTTAGGCTCTGAGCCATCTGAGGAGAGTACGAGTGACGAAATAGGAGTGGAAGAAGGAAACAGACCAGAGGTAAGAGTACCCGAAGTGGGGTCTTCCTCTAGAGTGATGGAGGAGGAAGTAGAGGACAGAGCATCCCCTATGGAGACTGTTCATGAGGAAGTACAGGAGTCACCAGAGGTAGAAGTTCTTTCCTCTGATACTGGTGAGAAAGGAGATGACAGAGAGGAACCCGAGTGTTCTACAGGCTTAGGTGCCGAGGAAAATGTGAGGATAGAAGAAGATGTCCAAGATGACACATCTGAGGGAAATCCTAGCCCACATCCCAGTGCTACCACACATGCTATCCCTGGTGATCAAGACCAGAGGGATATTGAAACAGAGGTGCACACCCCGATCCCTAACCAGCAAGAACCGCCAGAAGCAACTCTTCATGCTTCTGATATGCACGAAACCGGGGAATCCATTTTTGGTAATGATGTCATTTCGCCCCACGACATCGATAGGTCACCTCCACACGATGATGCCTCTGTGGCTCATCTAGACTTGTCCCAAAATAGACCTGAGATCTTTCGCATCTCACGTAGGCTCTGTCCGACTCAGGGACAATAGGAGACCTTAGTTGCACAAGGGCAGACTTTGCTTGATCCAAGCTCTTCCCATCATATCAGATTTCCTTCTTCAGAACCTGAGCTGGAAGAGGAAACTCTGATCAGAACACCTGTAGATACTTCTCCTCAACGAGAACATCAAGGATCGGGTGGAAGTCCTGCAAGAGACAACCTAAAAACAACTCTTGAAGCAGGCGCCTCTGAACTCAAGGTTAACTTGGAACCATGTGTTGGTACCAAGGATACCCCCGTTGACACTGTCACTCGAGCAGAGTTCACAAGCTTCTGTGACAGTATCAACAACTCCTTGAATGAGTATAAACTTATCAATGATCAAAAGGAGGAGTTGATCCGTAAGGAAAATGCTTCTCTTCAGGAAAAGGTTCAACATTTAACGACAGAAGTAGCCGGTCTGAAGACGCTCTTAGCAGAAAATCATACGGCTCAGATAAACAGAACCCTGCCAACCCCTTCTCTATCAGATTCCAACATCAGAACCTTAACAGAGCTGATCAACAACTCTGTTAAGACTGCTATCACAGAAGCCATGGCTTCCTCTGCCACACCTATCCAGCTCACTGGCCCCGGACCAAATGACTTACCAATGACAGTTGGACAGATGGGTGAGTTCAGCAGAGGAGTCCTCAGCAATATGATGTCAATCTCCTCAAAATTCGTAATGAAGGCCAAATCAACTAAACAGCAAGTGCAAGCTTCACTCGATACACACAAGGTCAGCTTTGCGTCTCAAGTAGAAGAAATCAGAGGTGCAGCAACAGAGGTAGAGGAGGTGATGAGAAAAGCATCCTCAAACTTTACAAATATTCTTCCACAGACTACCTCTACATCAAAACGACCTGCAGAAGAGGCACCTACAGAAGAACCTTCCAGCAAAAGGCAAAAGGCTGATCCGAAGTTTGTTGTTCCGCCCTCACCAAAGCACCAAGTTGCCGATTCTGACGATGATGATGACTTTGAGGATGCTCCAGAAGATCAGTCAGACAATCAGATGGGTGAGTCCTCAGAACAACAAAAGGGGGAGAAGGAGAAGGAAAAGGAGGAGGAGAAGGAAAAGGAAAAAGAGAAGGAAAAGGAACCTGCAACAGAGGCTGAGGGATCTGCTCAGGGAAAAGAAAAGGAAACAGAGGTTGTGGAAACAGAGGCTGAGGCAACGGAAATAGGAGACCAAGGGAATACTTCTGAAGACCTACCAGAGGCGACCATGGTAGTTTTTGATTACATGTTCAAAGACATAATTATCAAGCCTACAGAATCCTCTCAACAATCACCTGAGGTCATTATCCTTGACACCCCTCCTACTTCACCAAGAACAGAACCAGAGAGAACCGACCCATTCTCTGCTGAAGAAACACTAAACCAAGCCCAACCTCAAGGTCAAACCCAAACCACACAAGAATCTGCCCACATTGACATACTTATGGCAGAAACTCATGAAGACCCAAACCCCATGCCAACAGAACAGAACCCTGAATCCTCAACTCAACATTCTGGCAAACCTCCACTGGAAGAGATCTTTGCTTATCTCTATGGTGATCATGACACCATTCCCACAAATGCTGTGCCCATCAACCCATACTTAAGTCCCTGCAGAATAAATGCGATCTCTGACGTTAGACGGAAATTCATCGAAACCAAGTCCAGATTGAACAGAAATATAAACTCAGACTTTGGAATCCGCAGAATCGTAGACATCAAGCAGAAGACCTTTCGGCACAACAGAATACAAATGAGCTATCACGAGTTCATAGTTGAATCAAACAACAACAGGGTTGAGCACTTCAATGACAACGATCTGGTACTTCTGAACCCTTATGATCTGATTCAACTCCATATCTACTGTTACAACTTTAGTGACAGATACAAAGAGGCAAGAACAGCACTTCCTGAGGTACGCTTCGCCATGCAAGAGCACATAAATCTAAGAATCCAGATTGACTTTCAGCTAGGCATAGAGTTCGAAGTAGAAGAACTAGTGACTGCTCCACCAAATGAGAGCCTTTAAGGCTAGGAGCACTACAGAACCGGAACCGTAGTTGGAGATCCTCCAGTGTTCATCTGCCGACAGAGAAAAATCAAGAAGGCCCTTAGAGCTACTGAGACTCACAAGTATTCAACAGAGTCGCTGGAGTACCTCAGAGACATCATTCAGAATCTCCCAAGAGACAAGTGTCCGGAAGAACAACAGAGAAGCTTCACCACTCAAATCAACCTTCTGCTGAACTTCCGTGAACTCATCAGAAGATTTGACAGAATCTTAAGGGGAGATAATTTTGCTTAAACTTGTACTTATTTCTTCTTTCTGCATTGTAATATCTTGAAGGAATAGTACAAAGGCTAACAGAGGGAAAAGTTCTCTGTTCTTTTGTTTATATCTCTGCTACTTTGTATTTTCTTATTTTCAATACTTAGGGGGAGATTGTTAGTCCCAAAGCATCTGATGTAAAAGTATTGAAAATAGTTCCAAGTCAGAAGACCAACAGAGATCAGACAGAAGACCTGGAAGATGTTCATCAAAGAAGACCAACAGAGCTCATCAGAGCTCTGACGGATCCAACAGAGCTCATCAGAGCTCTGTCGAAGAATTCCAAAAGAGAACAAGTATTTCAACAGAAGACCGACAGAGCTCTTGCGACAGAGCTCTGTGAAGTAAAAGACCTCTATCAGTCTAAGTCTCGTAGGAAATCTGAAGTGTTAGACAAGTGTCCACAACTTCCACGTATGCCCTAAAAATTAGAGACACACTTTCCACGTGTCATTCCAGGGTACGATAGTACACTGTCTACACTTTATCAGGTCTATAAATAGAGAGGTAGTGGAACACACAATTATAAGCTTTTGGAAGAATTGTTTTCCACAATTGTAAAAGCACGCACTGCAGTATTTCCATAGCACTACTTCGTACGATATTGTCCTGTGAGATTTCCGAACACACTCTTGAACATGTTCTTGGTGTGATTCAATATCAATATACGAGCAGCGTTCTTTAATTGATCTAGGTATCTTTCTACTGTTCTATAATTGATTTTTCACATTTCATTTATCGTTTGCACAATCACTCACTTTAATGGCATTATTTAAAATGCTTCCGCTGTCTAGTTATTTACCATTATCGTGATACGACGTGAATCTGGGAACCTACAAAAAACCCCCATCCCGATCGGGTTTTGGGTGGACAAAACAGGCCCCGAAACCCTTCCTAAGTAAAGTTCGAGTTTCGGACTTTGGGTCTAATCGGTTTTCGGGTTCATCGGGTTTCGGACTTAGATCTAAGCATAAAGTTCTGTTTGTTGAAAAATCCGTATAAAATCACTCACTCATTGGTCTGATTGAGGTGTATAATATATCAATGGAAAGCTCTCTGTGTCTAGAAAAACTTTCTAGTTTACAACGAGATCTAATTGCGACTTTAAGGGGCTCGAAATAATGTATTTCCAAAACTGGTCATGTTAAAACGGGTTTTGCGCACTGTTTTTGTAAAATTCATATAAAATTGGTCATTGATCCAAAAAATATGCATTTTAGACGATTAGATACCTAAAAAATAGTAGTACGTTTTTAATTTAGATGTCAAATCTTAATTTGTTCTCTAAGTTTGGGTAAATCGTCAAAACGCTTGTAGGACGGAAGCTGTAACTTTTCAAAGTTGTTTTCTACTAAAAACTAGTGGTGAGCATCGGTCGGGTCGGTTCGGGCCGAAAAACCCCCATCCCGATCGGGTTTTGGGTGGACAACACAGGCCCCGAAACCCTTCCTAAGTAAAGTTCGAGTTTCGGACTTTGGGTCTAATCGGTTTTCGGGTTCATCGGGTCGGGTTCATCGGGTTTCGGACTTAGATCTAAGCATAAAGTTCTGTTTGTTGAAAAATCCGTATAAAATCACTCACTCATTGGTCTGATTGAGGTGTATAATATATCGATGGAAAGCTCTCTGTGTCTAGAACAACTTTCTAGTTTACAACGAGATCTAATTGCGACTTTAAGGGGCTCGAAATAATGTATTTCCAAAACTGGTCATGTTAAAACGGGTTTTGCGCACTGTTTTTGTAAAATTCATATAAAATTGGTCATTGATCCAAAAAATATGCATTTTAGACGATTAGATTCCTAAGAAATAGTAGTACGTTTTTAATTTAGATGTCAAATCTTAATTTGTTCTCTAAGTATGGGTAAATCGTCAAAACGCTTGTAGGACGGAAGCTGTAACTTTTCAAAGTTGTTTTCTACTAAAAACTAGGGGTGAGCATCGGTCGGGTCGGGTCGGGCCAAAAAAACCCCATCCCGATCGGGTTTTGGGTGGACAAAACAGGCCCCGAAACCCTTCCTAAGTAAAGTTCGAGTTTCGGACTTTGGGTCTAATCGGTTTTCGAGTTCATCGGGTCGGGTTCATCGGGTTTCGGACTTAGATCTAAGCATAAAGTTCTGTTTGTTGAAAAATCCGTATAAAATCACTCACTCATTGGTCTGATTGAGGTGTATAATATATCGATGGAAAGCTCTCTGTGTCTAGAACAACTTTCTAGTTTACAACGAGATCTAATTGCGACTTTAAGGGGCTCGAAATAATGTATTTCCAAAACTGGTCATGTTAAAACGGGTTTTGCGCACTGTTTTTGTAAAATTCATATAAAATTGGTCATTGATCCAAAAAATATGCATTTTAGACGATTAGATTCCTAAGAAATAGTAGTACGTTTTTAATTTAGATGTCAAATCTTAATTTATTCTCTAAGTATGGGTAAATCGTCAAAACGCTTGTAGGACGGAAGCTATAACTTTTCAAAGTTGTTTTCTACTAAAAACTAGGGGGTGAGCATCGGTCGGGTCGGGTCGGGCCGAAAAAACCCCATCCCGATCGGGTTTTGGGTGGACAAAACAGGCCCCGAAACCCTTCCTAAGTAAAGTTAGAGTTTCGGACTTTGGGTCTAATCGGTTTTCGGGTTCATCGGGTCGGGTTCATCGGGTTTTGGACTTAGATCTAAGTATAAAGTTCTGTTTGTTGAAAAATCCGTATAAAATCACTCACTCATTGGTCTGATTGAGGTGTATAATATATCGATGGAAAGCTCTCTGTGTCTAGAACAACTTTCTAGCTTACAACGAGATCTAATTGCGACTTTAAGGGGCCGAAATAATGTATTTTCAAAACTGGTCATGTTAAAACGGGTTTTGCGCACTGTTTTTGTAAAATTCATATAAAATTGGTCATTGATCCAAAAAATATGCATTTTAGACGATTAGATTCCTAAGAAATAGTAGTACGTTTTTAATTTAGATGTCAAATCTTAATTTGTTCTCTAAGTATGGGTAAATCGTCAAAACGCTTGTAGGACGGAAGCTGTAACTTTTCAAAGTTGTTTTCTACTAAAAACTAGTGGTGAGCATCGGTCGGGTCGGTTCGGGCCGAAAAACCCCCATCCCGATCGGGTTTTGGGTGGACAACACAGGCCCCGAAACCCTTCCTAAGTAAAGTTCGAGTTTCGGACTTTGGGTCTAATCGGTTTTCGGGTTCATCGGGTCGGGTTCATCGGGTTTCGGACTTAGATCTAAGCATAAAGTTCTGTTTGTTGAAAAATCCGTATAAAATCACTCACTCATTGGTCTGATTGAGGTGTATAATATATCGATGGAAAGCTCTCTGTGTCTAGAACAACTTTCTAGTTTACAACGAGATCTAATTGCGACTTTAAGGGGCTCGAAATAATGTATTTCCAAAACTGGTCATGTTAAAACGGGTTTTGCGCACTGTTTTTGTAAAATTCATATAAAATTGGTCATTGATCCAAAAAATATGCATTTTAGACGATTAGATTCCTAAGAAATAGTAGTACGTTTTTAATTTAGATGTCAAATCTTAATTTGTTCTCTAAGTATGGGTAAATCGTCAAAACGCTTGTAGGACGGAAGCTGTAACTTTTCAAAGTTGTTTTCTACTAAAAACTAGGGGTGAGCATCGGTCGGGTCGGGCCAAAAAAACCCCATCCCGATCGGGTTTTGGGTGGACAAAACAGGCCCCGAAACCCTTCCTAAGTAAAGTTCGAGTTTCGGACTTTGGGTCTAATCGGTTTTCGAGTTCATCGGGTCGGGTTCATCGGGTTTCGGACTTAGATCTAAGCATAAAGTTCTGTTTGTTGAAAAATCCGTATAAAATCACTCACTTATTGGTCTGATTGAGGTGTATAATATATCGATGGAAATCTCCCTGTGTCTAGAACAACTTTCTAGTTTACAACGAGATCTAATTGCGACTTTAAGGGGCTCGAAATAATGTATTTCCAAAACTGGTCATGTTAAAACGGGTTTTGCGCACTGTTTTTGTAAAACTCATATAAAATTGGTCATTGATCCAAAAAATATGCATTTTAGACGATTAGATTCCTAAGAAATAGTAGTACGTTTTTAATTTAGATGTCAAATCTTAATTTATTCTCTAAGTATGGGTAAATCGTCAAAACGCTTGTAGGACGGAAGCTATAACTTTTCAAAGTTGTTTTCTACTAAAAACTAGGGGGTGAGCATCGGTCGGGTCGGGTCGGGCCGAAAAAACCCCATCCCGATCGGGTTTTGGGTGGACAAAACAGGCCCCGAAACCCTTCCTAAGTAAAGTTAGAGTTTCGGACTTTGGGTCTAATCGGTTTTCGGGTTCATCGGGTCGGGTTCATCGGGTTTTGGACTTAGATCTAAGTATAAAGTTCTGTTTGTTGAAAAATCCGTATAAAATCACTCACTCATTGGTCTGATTGAGGTGTATAATATATCGATGGAAAGCTCTCTGTGTCTAGAACAACTTTCTAGCTTACAACGAGATCTAATTGCGACTTTAAGGGGCCGAAATAATGTATTTTCAAAACTGGTCATGTTAAAACGGGTTTTGCGCACTGTTTTTGTAAAATTCATATAAAATTGGTCATTGATCCAAAAAATATGCATTTTAGACGATTAGATTCCTAAGAAATAGTAGTACGTTTTTAATTTAGATGTCAAATCTTAATTTGTTCTCTAAGTATGGGTAAATCGTCAAAACGCTTGTAGGACGGAAGCTGTAACTTTTCAAAGTTGTTTTCTACTAAAAACTAGTGGTGAGCATCGGTCGGGTCGGTTCGGGCCGAAAAACCCCCATCCCGATCGGGTTTTGGGTGGACAACACAGGCCCCGAAACCCTTCCTAAGTAAAGTTCGAGTTTCGGACTTTGGGTCTAATCGGTTTTCGGGTTCATCGGGTCGGGTTCATCGGGTTTCGGACTTAGATCTAAGCATAAAGTTCTGTTTGTTGAAAAATCCGTATAAAATCACTCACTCATTGGTCTGATTGAGGTGTATAATATATCGATGGAAAGCTCTCTGTGTCTAGAACAACTTTCTAGTTTACAACGAGATCTAATTGCGACTTTAAGGGGCTCGAAATAATGTATTTCCAAAACTGGTCATGTTAAAACGGGTTTTGCGCACTGTTTTTGTAAAATTCATATAAAATTGGTCATTGATCCAAAAAATATGCATTTTAGACGATTAGATTCCTAAGAAATAGTAGTACGTTTTTAATTTAGATGTCAAATCTTAATTTGTTCTCTAAGTATGGGTAAATCGTCAAAACGCTTGTAGGACGGAAGCTGTAACTTTTCAAAGTTGTTTTCTACTAAAAACTAGGGGTGAGCATCGGTCGGGTCGGGCCAAAAAAACCCCATCCCGATCGGGTTTTGGGTGGACAAAACAGGCCCCGAAACCCTTCCTAAGTAAAGTTCGAGTTTCGGACTTTGGGTCTAATCGGTTTTCGAGTTCATCGGGTCGGGTTCATCGGGTTTCGGACTTAGATCTAAGCATAAAGTTCTGTTTGTTGAAAAATCCGTATAAAATCACTCACTTATTGGTCTGATTGAGGTGTATAATATATCGATGGAAATCTCCCTGTGTCTAGAACAACTTTCTAGTTTACAACGAGATCTAATTGCGACTTTAAGGGGCTCGAAATAATGTATTTCCAAAACTGGTCATGTTAAAACGGGTTTTGCGCACTGTTTTTGTAAAACTCATATAAAATTGGTCATTGATCCAAAAAATATGCATTTTAGACGATTAGATTCCTAAGAAATAGTAGTACGTTTTTAATTTAGATGTCAAATCTTAATTTATTCTCTAAGTATGGGTAAATCGTCAAAACGCTTGTAGGACGGAAGCTATAACTTTTCAAAGTTGTTTTCTACTAAAAACTAGGGGGTGAGCATCGGTCGGGTCGGGTCGGGCCGAAAAAACCCCATCCCGATCGGGTTTTGGGTGGACAAAACAGGCCCCGAAACCCTTCCTAAGTAAAGTTAGAGTTTCGGACTTTGGGTCTAATCGGTTTTCGGGTTCATCGGGTCGGGTTCATCGGGTTTTGGACTTAGATCTAAGTATAAAGTTCTGTTTGTTGAAAAATCCGTATAAAATCACTCACTCATTGGTCTGATTGAGGTGTATAATATATCGATGGAAAGCTCTCTGTGTCTAGAACAACTTTCTAGCTTACAACGAGATCTAATTGCGACTTTAAGGGGCCGAAATAATGTATTTTCAAAACTGGTCATGTTAAAACGGGTTTTGCGCACTGTTTTTGTAAAATTCATATAAAATTGGTCATTGATCCAAAAAATATGCATTTTAGACGATTAGATTCCTAAGAAATAGTAGTACGTTTTTAATTTAGATGTCAAATCTTAATTTGTTCTCTAAGTATGGGTAAATCGTCAAAACGCTTGTAGGACGGAAGCTGTAACTTTTCAAAGTTGTTTTCTACTAAAAGCTAGGGGTGAGCATCGGTCGGGTCGGGTCGGGCCGAAAAACCCCCATCCCGATCGGGTTTTGGGTGGACAAAACAGGCCCCGAAACCCTTCCTAAGTAAAGTTCGAGTTTCGGACTTTGGGTCTAATCGGTTTCGGGTTCATCCGGTCGGGTTCGTCGGGTTTCGGACTTAGATCTAAGCATAAAGTTCTGTTTGTTGAAAAATCCGTATAAAATCACTCACTCATTGTGACTGATTGAGGTGTATAATATATCGATGGAAAGCTCTCTGTGTCTAGAAAAACTTTCTAGTTTACAACGAGATCTAATTGCGACTTTAAGGGGCTCGAAATAATGTATTTCCAAAACTGGTCATGTTAAAACGGGTTTTGCGCACTGTTTTTGTAAAATTCATATAAAATTGGTCATTGATCCAAAAAATATGCATTTTAGACGATTAGATTCCTAAGAAATAGTAGTACGTTTTTAATTTAGATGTCAAATCTTAATTTGTTCTCTAAGTATGGGTAAATCGTCAAAACGCTTATAGGACGGAAGCTGTAACTTTTCAAAGTTGTTTTCTACTAAAAACTAGGGGTGAGCATCGGTCGGGTCGGGTCGGGCCGAAAAACCCCCATCCCGATCGGGTTTTGGGTGGAAAAAACAGGCCCCGAAACCCTTCCTAAGTAAAGTTCGAGTTTCGGACTTTGGGTCTAATCGGTTTTCGGGTTCATCGGGTCGGGTTCATCGTTTTCGGACTTAGATCTAAGCATAAAGTTCTGTTTGTTGAAAAATCCGTATAAAATCACTCACTCATTGGTCTGATTGAGGTGTATAATATATCGATGGGAAGCTCTCTGTGTCTAGAACAACTTTCTAGTTTACAACGAGATCTAATTGCGACTTTAAGGGGCTCGAAATAATGTATTTCCAAAACTGGTCATGTTAAAACGGGTTTTGCGCACTGTTTTTGTAAAATTCATATAAAATTGGTCATTGATCCAAAAAAATATGCATTTTAGACGATTAGATTCCTAAGAAATAGTAGTACGTTTTTAATTTAGATGTCAAATCTTAAATTGTTCTCTAAGTATGGGTAAATCGTCAAAACGCTTGTAGGACGGAAGCTGTAACTTTTCAAAGTTGTTTTCTACTAAAAACTAGGGGTGAGCATCGGTCGGGTCGGGTCGGGCCGAAAAACTCCCATCCCGATCGGGTTTTGGGTGGACAAAACAGGCCTCGAAACACTTCCTAAGTAAAGTTCGAGTTTCGGACATTGGGTCTAATCGGTTTTCGGGATCATCGGGTCGGGTTCATCGGGTTTCGGACTTAGATCTAAGCATAAAGTTCTGTTTGTTGAAAAATCCGTATAAAATCACTCACTCATTGGTCTGATTGAGGTGTATAATATATCGATGGAAAGCTCTCTGTGTCTAGAACAACTTTCTAGTTTGCAACGAGATCTAATTGCGACTTTAAGGGGCTCGAAATAATGTATTTCCAAAACTGGTCATGTTAAAATGGGTTTTGCGCACTGTTTTTGTAAAACTCATATAAAATTGGTCATTGATCCAAAAAATATGCATTTTAGACGATTATATTCCTAAGAAATAGTAGTACGTTTTTAATTTAGATGTCAAATCTTAATTTGTTCTCTAAGTATGGGTAAATCGTCAAAACGCTTGTAGGACGGAAGCTGTAACTTTTCAAAGTTGTTTTCTACTAAAAACTAGGGGTGAGAATCGGTCGGGTCGGGTCGGGTCGGGCCGAAAAACCCCCATCCCGATCGGGTTTTGGGTGGACAAAACAGGCCCCGAAACCCTTCCTAAGTAAAGTTCGAGTTTCAGACTTTGGGTCTAATCGGTTTTCGGGTTCATCGGGTCGGGTTCATCGGGTTTCGGACTTAGATCTAAGCATAAAGTTCTGTTTGTTGAAAAATCCGTATAAAATCACTCACTCATTGGTCTGATTGAGGTGTATAATATATCGATGGAAAGCTCTCTGTGTCTAGAACAACTTTCTCTAGTTTACAACGAGATCTAATTGCGACTTTAAGGGGCTCGAAATAATGTATTTCCAAAACTGGTCATGTTAAAACGGGTTTTGCGCACTGTTTTTGTAAAACTCATATAAAATTGGTCATTGATCCAAAAATATGCATTTTAGACGATTAGATTCCTAAGAAATAGTAGTACGTTTTTAATTTAGATGTCAAATCTTAATTTGTTCTCTAAGTGTGGGTAAATCGTCAAAACATTTGTAGGACGGAGGCTGTAACTTTTCAAAGTTGTTTTCTACTAAAAACTAGGGGTGAGCATCGGTCGGGTCGGGTCGGGCCGAAAACCCCCCATCCCGATCGGGTTTTGGGTGGACAAAACAGGCCCCGAAACCCTTCCTAAATAAAGTTCGAGTTTCGGACTTTGGGTCTAATCGGTTTTCGGGTTCATCGGGTCGGGTTCATCGGGTTTCGGACTTAGATCTAAGCATAAAGTTCTGTTTGTTGAAAAATCCGTATAAAATCACTCACTCATTGGTCTGATTGAGGTGTATAATATATCGATTGAAAGCTCTCTGTGTCTAGAACAACTTTCTAGTTTACAATGAGATCTAATTGCGACTTTAAGGGGCTCGAAATAATGTATTTCCAAAACTGGTCATGTTAAAACGGGTTTTGCGCACTGTTGTTGTAAAATTCATATAAAATTGGTCATTGATCCAAAAAATATGCATTTTAGACGATTAGATTCCTAAGAAATAGTAGTACGTTTTTAATTTAGATGTCAAATCTTAACTTGTTCTCAAAGTATGGGTAAATCGTCAAAACGCTTGTAGGACGGAAGCTGTAACTTTTCAAAGTTGTTTTCTACTAAAAACTAGGGGTGAGCATC
>JAWVWS010000044.1:119797-134797 GCA_033807775.1 Saussurea involucrata
GAATACAAAATTTTTGAAACAGAAAATGAGTGTTAGACCTAAGGGTCTAGTGAGTAAATCCCTGACATTTTTATATCATTAGAAAATTTCATTTATATAAAACACTCTTTTATACAAATACATATACATCACACATAAAATAATACCAACCACAATTCACACAACATACCTTTCTCATACCACCTTATCCCTCCACCAATGGCCAATAACAATTGGTTGCGAGCCAATTTATCACACCGGTCCAAAGCCCGACCACGTATTATATTTTCATATAATACTCACGTAATTATAATATCTTAATATATTATAATCACCCACGTATGACATATTCATACACTTTGTCAAACAGTAGTATTTTTCACATAAAGCATTCCAGTAAAATACTTTTTAACGTAAAACTCACCTCGTGTGTTTATCACAAAAACTCTTCCAAGATAATTCACGTATGTCGATCCTTCACAGAATCTGAAATTAGATAAAATACCAAATATCTCTTTTAACACTTAAACTTACAAAATTCTCAACTCAAGTCGCAACCCAAAATAACATGAAATCGCAATGAACAGTACAAGTCGCAACCGTGATGAACAGTACAAAGTCGCAACCACTTACTGCGACTTCACCCCGAAATCGCAACCCACTATTACGACTTCACCCCGAAATCGCAACCCACTATTGCGACTTCACCCTAAGTCGCAATTAGCTACTGCGATTCCAAACCCGAATCGCAATCAACTACTGCGATTCCAAGTCAAGTCGCAAACGACCATTGCGACTTCAATGCCAAGTCGCAACCAACTGTTGCGACTTCGTTGAATGTCGCAGTCGTCTATTGCGACTCCGATGAATGTCTCAGTCCACTGTTTCATCCTAAAACCCAGATTTTGCAGTTTTATACTATGCATGTTGCTATAAAGATGCAGAAATGTTTAAGACCATTAACACAACCTAACCATATGCCCAGATTTCCCAAAACATCCCTAAATCATCAAAACCCACTTCTAAAACTCCTAGCAAACTTTTAGAAACTAAAACACATAAAAGTATGGATTGAACAGAATTATTACCTTGATTCTTTCAGTTGTTTTTAGCAATTCCTGCAGAAATCTAAGCTCTCCTTCTTCCTCTTCTTAGCTTTCTTCGATTCTTCCTCCTCTCTCTCTCTCTAAACGAATTCACACACACACTACTTAGGATATTTGTTTTGTGACTAAAAATGGGAGGACACCTCCTCCTAGTGAGGGAATATGGCGGTGGTGTCATGAGATTTGGCAAAAGTGACCAAACCCACCCCAAACTTATCTCAAGTGACAATAAACACCCCTAATCTTTCAAACAAAACTTAAAACTTACTCCTTAACTCCTTAATTCTATAAAATACTAAAATAAAGACTTATAAAATTCCAACTTTGAATTAAATAAAATACGTGGCTATTACAACATCTCCCCCTTAAAAGAATTCCGTCCCGGAATTCAGTTAAGAGAACAGATGAGGGTATTTGGCTCTCATCTCCGATTCTGATTCCCATGTCGCATCCTGACCTCGATGATGTTTCCACTGAACCTTTACTTGCCTGATTTTTTATTCCTTAATACTTTAACCTTGTGATCAACTATAGCTTCTGGTTCCTCCACGTAGTTCAGCTTTTCATCAACCTGGATATCCGGTAGAGAGATTTCCTGGTCTGGCGTAACTAAACATTTCCGAAAATTCGATACATGAAACGCGTTGTGAATTCTGCTTAATTCCGACGGAAGATCCAATCTGTACGCTACTTCACCGATCCTTTCTGTAATTTCAAATGGCCCAATATACCGCGGACTGAGTTTACCTTGTTTCCCAAAACGTATGACTCTTTTCCAGGGCGATACTTTCAACATCACAAAATCCCCAACCTGAAATTCTAACGGTTTCCGACGTCGATCGGCATAACTTTTCTGTCTGTCTTGTGCTGTTTTCAATCTATCCTGAATCTGAGTAATCTTATCCGCCGTTAACTGTACTATTTATGGCCCTGCTAACTGTTTTTCCCCCACTTCATTCCAACACAAAGGCGTTCGGCATTTTCTACCATACAATACTTCAAACGGTGCCGCCTGAATGCTATAATGATAACTGTTGTTTTAAGCGAACTCTATCAAAGGCAAATGTTCATCCCATGATCCCCCAAAATCAACTATGCAAGCCCGAAGCATATCTTCTAAAGTCTAAATTGTTCTTTCACTCTGTCCGTCAGTCTGTGGATGATATGCTGTACTCAACTTTATCTGCGTTCCCATCTCTTTTTGAAAGCTTCTCCAAAATCTAGAAGTAAAACGACTATCTCGATCAGAAATAATCGAGATTGGAACTCCATGTCGAGTTACTATTTCATTAATGTACAACTTAGCTAAACGTTCCAAAGAATCAGTTTCCTTTATCGGCAAGAAATGAGCAGACTTCGTCAACCTATCCACAATCACCCAAATAGAATCGAATCCCTTCGAAGTTCTAGGCAACTTGGTAATGAAATCAGTAGTGATCTGATCCCATTTCCATAATGGTATATCTAGTCGTTGTAACTGTCCAAACGGTTTTTGGTGCTCGATCTTTACTTTCTTGCAGGTAGTACAATCTTCCACATACTTAGCAACACTTCTCTTCATTCCCGGCCACCAGTAGAACTGTTTCAAATCTCTGTACATTTTATTTGTACCTGGATGAATGGAAAATCGAGATTGATGAGCTTCTTGTAATACACGATCACGTAATCCACCCAAACGAGGTACCCAAAGTCTGTTCCCCATACACAACAACCCACGGTCATCTTTCCCAAGCAAAGCTGATATCCCGACCAACCGTTCTGACTTCAAATTTTCTTCCTGATAAGCATCTATTTGGCACTTTAATAATTCGTAAAAAATGTTTGGAAGAAGTTCAGCTCGAAGCGATATTGCTTTTATCGTTCCACTCCTTTCTTGACGACTTAGCGCATCTGCCACCACGTTCGCTTTCCCTGGGTGATAAAGGATTTCACAATCATAACCATTCACTAATTCTAACCACCTTCTTTGCCTCATATTCAATTCCTTCTGATCAAAAAGATGTTGAAGATTTTTATGGTCCGTGAAAATTTGACATTTGGAACCATAAAGATAATGCCTCCAAATCTTTAATGCGAAGACAACTGCTGCAAGCTCCATATCATGGGTAGGATACTGCCTTTCGTGATCCTTTAATTGACGAGAAGCATAAGCAATCACCTTTCCACGTTGCATGAGTACACATCCCAATCCCAATTTAGAAGCATCACTGTAAACCACAAAATCTTCGGAACCTTCTGGCAATGCTAATATCGGCGCGCTGCAGAGTTTCTCCTTTAATATTCTGAATGCTTCGTCCTGCTCTGTCTTCCATTCAAACTTTAAATTCTTCCGAGTCAGCTTGGTCAATGGCGTCGCAATTCGAGAAAGGTCTTTTATAAACTTCCGATAGTATCCCGCTAGACCCGGAAAACTATGTACTTCGGTTGCCGTCTTCGGCGGTTCCCATCTTTCAATTGCTTCCACTTTTGTTGGATCAACTTGTATACCCTTCTCTGAAACTACATGCCCCAAAAACTGAACTTCTCGCAACCAGAATTCACATTTAGAGAACTTAGCATATAACTTTTCTTTCTTCAATAACTCTAAAATTAAACGAAGATGTTGCGCGTGATCCTCTTTGGATCGGGAATAAATAAGTATATCATCGATAAACACAATGACAAATTTATCGAGATAAGGCTTACATACCCGATTCATCAAATCCATAAAAGCGGCTGGAGCGTTCGTCAATCCAAAAGGCATTACCAAAAATTCGTAGTGGCCGTATCTTGTACGAAAAGCAGTCTTTAAAACATCCTCTTCCTTAACCTTCAACTGATGGTAGCCAGATCTAAGATCAATCTTTGAGAAGTAACAAGCTCCAACTAATTGATCAAAAAGGTCATCAATTCTTGGAAGTGGATACTTGTTCTTGATCGTGCGCTTGTTCAGCTCCCGGTAATCGATACACATTCTCATTGAACCGTCTTTCTTTTTCACAAATAAAACTGGTGCACCCCACGACGAAGAGCTGGGTCGGATGAAGCCCTTATCAGATAAATCTTGAAGCTGTGCCATCATTTCTTTCATTTCTGGAGGTGCTAATCTGTACGGTGCACGAGCAATTGGAGTGGCTCCGGGTACCAGGTCTATACCAAATTCTACTTGCCTAACAGGAGGAAGACTATCCAAGTCTTCAGGAAAAACTTCTGGGTATTCACTAACAATGGAAATATCTTCCAGCTTAACTTTTTCAGACCTACTATCTATCACATAAGCTAGATAACTAGAGCAACCCTTATTGACACATTTACGGGCTTTTACCATCGATATAAGACTGGACTGATGATTATTACGATCTCCATAAATCACTACCGATCTCTTATCAGGTAAAACGACATTGATTATTTTCTTATCACAAACTATATTAGCCTGATTCTCAGCTAGCCAATCCATTCCTACTACCACATCAAATTCAATCAAAGCTATTGGGAACAGCTGTATCGGTACTCCACATCCCTCTATATTTATCATGCAACGATCAAAAACCTCTTTAACTGCCACTTGGTTATCATTTGCAGTGTCTACTAATAAAGCATGTTTTAACATTTTAGGCTCTAAATGCATGTGAGCAGCAAAGGAGGGAGACACAAAAGATCGGTTTGCACCGGAATCAAATAACACTTTAGCACGCGTGGAGTTTATGAAAAATGTACCTGTGACCACATCAGGAGTTGTCTCTGCCTCTTTAGCTGTCATTTGGAACGTACGACCCCTCGTTCTCGGCGGCTCTATTCTTAGGACCACTGGTCTAGTAATGGCTGGTTTCCCCGATGTACCCCCTGATTGTATTCTACCTCGCGGACAATCTGATTGGAGGTGATCCGGAGAGTTGCACAAAAAACAAAACCGTGTTACTCGACAATCCTTAACAACATGACCGGTTTTCCCACACTTAAAACAAACCCGCGACTCTACTTGGCAATTTCCTTGATGGTAGCGATTACATCTTGGACATGGTCTTTCTGTTGGTCGAAATGACGGACGGTTGTCGAACCCCTTGAAATCTAGGTTTCCTTGAATCCTGTGATGGTCCTTCCCATTTTCTTTTCCCTAAGCTCTTATCACCAGCATCTCTTTTATTATCCCTTTCCACATTTTCTGCAGCATCCACCGCAGCTGTAAAAGTATTTGGCCCTGTGGCAGTCACCAGTCTTCGAACCTCTGCATTTAATCCATAGATGAATCTCTCCATTTTCATCTTTTCTGTAGCAACATAATATCCTGCAAAACGAGATTTTTCTAAAAACCGTGCAGTATAATCTCTAACCGATAGATTCCCCTGTTGAAGATTCATAAATTCTTCCTCTAATTGTCTGACCGCAGCTTGTGGACAGAAATGTGTGGTGAATGCTAACACGAATTCTTCCCATGAAAAGGTAGTATATACATTTGTCCCTCTTGATTCTATATGAGCCTCCCACCAATACAGAGCATCACCTTTCAGCATCGCAGCTCCATAAAGCACTTTGTCTTCTTCAGCACACTTACATGTCTTGAAGATGGCCTCTATTTCTTTTAGCCATCTCATTGCTTTGACCGGGTCCCGATCTCCTGAATAAGTAGGGGGCTTGCAACTAAGAAACATTTTATAGTCGCACCTTTTCATCACCGGTAAGACAGTAGAGGTAATTGGCATTTCCACTTCGTGTTCTGGATTTGGCCTTTCAGTTTCATTATGGCGATTATGTTCAAACATAGCTTGAATGTTATCCTGTAACCTTCCCATTTCAGCCATCAGATTATCTCGTGTAACAAACTCTGTACCATGCGGTTGTGTTCTATCTCCAGTTCGACCCCCAGTTCCCCTACCGGTTCTGCCTCTACCTCGATCTCCTCCTCTTCCTCCTCTTCCTATTGGTGGATTCTCTCCACCTGAATTTCTTCCCCCTCTCTGATTCCTTTGTCTAGTACCACTCGCCATTCTGTGAATTCAAACAAAGTTAATATACACATAAGCACATACCCCATATAACAAGGTATTCCAGTTCATACATGCACCTGTAAGATCATAATTACACTGGCCTGGTGTAATTTGAAATTACCTTACATGATGTTCTTTCTACCTTTTATACTTAACATCCCCAGGTTCGAAATTTAATAGGGACATCCTACTTCACATGCAGTTTAAGTCTAGGTACAGATACTAATACCTAAATCCCTTAAACTAATGCTCTGATACCATCTGTAACAACCCGAAAATAAAATTTACATATAACATGTAATTCATAACACATTTGCAACAAAAGTAATTCACATTTCACTTTCGGTCCCCAAAGTCAGACTAATATGAAATTCAGTACAAACTTACTCTATTTAAGTTACATACTAATGTTATCAGTACAAAAGCATCCAATTTATCATGTTGATCATCTTCTTTAAAAGCTAGCCAACAAGTACTCAACTTACTTGTTCTTACCGGAACCATCACCTGGAATACAAAATTTTTGAAACAAAAAATGAGGGTTAGACCTAAGGGTCTAGTGAGTAAATCCCTGACATTTTTATATCATTAAAAAATTTCATTTATATAAAACACTCTTTTATACAAATACATATACATCACACGTAAAATAATACCAACCACAATTCACACAACATACCTTTCTCATACCACCTTATCCCTCCACCAATGGCCAATAACAAATGGTTGCGAGCCAATTTATCACACCGGTCCAAAGCCAGGCCACGTATTATATTTTCATATAATACTCACGTAATTATAATATCTTAATATATTATAATCACCCACATATGACATATTCATACACTTTATCAAACAGTAGTATTTTTCACATAAAGCATTCCAGTAAAATACTTTTTAACGTAAAACTCACCTCGTGTGTTTATCACAAAAACTCTTCCAAGATAATTCACGTATGTCGATCCTTCACAGAATCTGAAATTAGATAAAATACCAAATATCTCTTTTAACACTTAAACTTACAAAATTCTCAACTCAAGTCGCAACCCAAAATAACATGAAATCGCAATGAACAGTACAAGTCGCAACCGTGATGAACAGTACAAAGTCGCAACCTCTTACTGCGACTTCACCCCGAAATCGCAACCCACTATTGCGACTTCACCCTAAGTCGCAATTAACTACTGCGATTCCAAACCCGAATCGCAATCAACTACTGCGATTCCAAGTCAAGTCGCAAACGACCATTGCGACTTCAATGCCAAGTCGCAACCAACTGTTGCGACTTCGTTGAATGTCGCAGTCGTCTATTGCGACTCCGATGAATGTCTCAGTCCACTGTTTCATCCTAAAACCCAGATTTTGCAGTTTTATACTATGCATGTTGCTATAAAGATGCAGAAATGTTTAAGACCATTAACACAACCTAACCATATGCCCAGATTTCCCAAAACATCCCTAAATCATCAAAACCCACTTCTAAAACTCCTAGCAAACTTTTAGAAACTAAAACACATAAAAGTATGGATTGAACAGAATTATTACCTTGATTCTTTCAGTTGTTTTTAGCAATTCCTGCAGAAATCTAAGCTCTCCTTCTTCCTCTTCTTAGCTTTCTTCGATTCTTCCTCCTCTCTCTCTCTAAACGAATTCACACACACACTACTTAGGATATTTGTTTTGTGACTAAAAATGGGAGGACACCTCCTCCTAGTGAGGGAATATGGCGGTGGTGTCATGAGATTTGGCAAAAGTGACCAAACCCAACCCAAACTTATCTCAAGTGACAATAAACACCCCTAATCTTTCAAACAAAACTTAAAACTTACTCCTTAACTCCTTAATTCTATAAAATACTAAAATAAAGACTTATAAAATTCCAACTTTGAATTAAATAAAATACCTGGCTATTACAACATCTCCCCCTTAAAAGAATTTCGTCCCGGAATTCAGTTAAGAGAACAGATGAGGGTATTTGGCTCTCATCTCCGATTCTGATTCCCATGTCGCATCCTGACCTCGATGATGTTTCCACTGAACCTTTACTTGCCTGATCTAAGCATAAAGTTCTGTTTGTTGAAAAATCCATATAAAATCACTCACTCATTGGTCTGATTGAGGTGTATAATATATCGATGGAAAGCTCTCTGTGTCTAGAACAACTTTCTAGTTTACAACGAGATCTAATTGCGACTTTAAGGGGCTCGAAATAATGTATTTCCAAAACTGGTCATGTTAAAACGGGTTTTGCGCACTGTTTTTGTAAAATTCATATAAAATTGGTCATTGATCCAAAAAATATGCATTTTAGACGATTAGATTCCTAGGAAATAGTAGTACGTTTTTAATTTAGATGTCAAATCTTAATTTGTTCTCTAAGTATGGGTAAATCGTCAAAACGCTTGTAGGACGGAAGCTGTAACTTTTCAAAGTTGTTTTCTACTAAAAACTAGGGGTGAGCATCGGTCGGGTCGGGTCGGGCCGAAAAACCCCCATCCCGATCGGGTTTTGGGTGGACAAAACAGGCCCCGAAACCCTTCCTAAGTAAAGTTCGAGTTTCGGACTTTGGGTCTAATCGGTTTTCGGGTTCATCGGGTCGGGTTCATCGGGTTTCGGACTTATATCTAAGCATAAAGTTCTGTTTGTTGAAAAATCCGTATAAAATCACTCACTCATTGGTCTGATTGAGGTGTATAATACATCGATGGAATGCTCTCTGTGTCTAGAACAACTTTCTAGTTTACAACGAGATCTAATTGCGACTTTAAGGGGCTCGAAATAATGTATTTCCAAAACTGGTCATGTTAAAACGGGTTTTGCGCACTGTTTTTGTAAAATTCATATAAAATTGGTCATTGATCCAAAAATATGCATTTTAGACGATTAGATTCCTAAGAAATAGTAGTACGTTTTTAATTTAGATGTCAAATCTTAATTTGTTCTCTAAGTATGGGTAAATCGTCAAAACGCTAGTAGGACGGAAGCTGTAACTTTTCAAAGTTGTTTTCTACAAAAAACTAGGGGTGAGCATCGGTCGGGTCGGGTCGGGCCGAAAAACCCCCATCCCGATCGGGTTTTGGGTGGACAAAACAGGCCCCGAAACCCTTCCTAAGTAAAGTTCGAGTTTCGGACTTTGGGTCTAATCGGTTTTCGGGTTCATCGGGTTTCGGACTTAGATCTAAGCATAAAGTTCTGTTTGTTGAAAAATCCGTATAAAATCACTCACTCATTGGTCTGATTGAGGTGTATAATATATCGATGGAAAGCTCTCTGTGTCTAGAACAACTTTCGAGTTTACAACGAGATCTAATTGCGACTTTAAGGGGCTCGAAATAATGTATTTCCAAAACTGGTCATGTTAAAACGGGTTTTGCGCACTGTTTTTGTAAAATTCATATAAAATTGGTCATTGATCCAAAAAATATGCATTTTAGACGATTAGATTCCGAAGAAATAGTAGTACGTTTTTAATTTAGATGTCAAATCTTAATTTGTTCTCTAAGTATGGGTAAATCGTCAAAACGCTTGTAGGACGGAAGCTGTAACTTTTCAAAGTTGTTTTCTACTAAAAACTAGGGGTGAGCATCGGTCGGGTCGGGTCTGGCCGAAAACCCCCCATCCCGATTGGGTTTTGGGTGGACAAAACAGGCCCCGAAACCCTTCCTAAGTAAAGTTCGAGTTTGGACTTTGGGTCTAATCGGGTTTCGGGTTCATCGGGTCGGGTTCATCGGGTTTCGGACTTAGATCTAAGCATAAAGTTCTGTTTGTTGAAAAATCCGTATAAAATCACTCACTCATTGGTCTGATTGAGGTGTATAATATATCGATGGAAAGCTCTTTGTGTCTAGAACAACTTTCTAGTTTACAACGAGATCTAATTGTGACTTTAAGGGGCTCGAAATAATGTATTTCCAAAACTGGTCATGTTAAAACGGGTTTTGCGCACTGTTTTTGTAAAATTCATATAAAATTGGTCATTGATCCAAAAAATATGCATTTTAGACGATTAGATTCCTGGGAAATAGTAGTACGTTTTTAATTTAGATGTCAAATCTTAATTTGTTCTCTAAGTATGGGTAAATCGTCAAAACGCTTGTAGAACGGAAGCTGTAACTTTTCAAAGTTGTTTTCTACTAAAAACTAGGGGTGAGCATCGGTCGGGTCGGGTCGGGCCGAAAAACCCCCATCCCTATCGGGTTTTGGGTGGACAAAACAGGCCCCGAAACCCTTCCTAAGTAAAGTTCGAGTTTCGGACTTTGGGTCTAATCGGTTTTCGGGTTCATCGGGTCGGGTTCATCGGGTTTCGGACTTAGATCTAAGCATAAAGTTCTGTTTGTTGAAAAATACGTATAAAATCACTCACTCATTGGTCTGATTGAGGTGTATAATATATCGATGGAAAGCTCTCTGTATCTAGAACAACTTTCTAGTTTACAACGAGATCTAATTGCGACTTTAAGGGGCTCGAAATAATGTATTTCCAAAACTGGTCATGTTAAAACGGGTTTTGCACACTGTTTTTGTAAAATTCATATAAAATTGGTCATTGATCCAAAAAATATGCATTTTAGACGATTAGATCCCTAAGAAATAGTAGCACGTTTTTAATTTAGATGTCAAATCTTAATTTGTTCTCTAAGTATGGGTAAATCGTCAAAACGCTTGTAGGACGGAAGCTGTAACTTTTCAAAGTTGTTTTCTACTAAAAACTAGGGGTGAGCATCGGTCGGGTCGGGTCGGGCCGAAAAACCCCCATCCCGATCGGGTTTTGGGTGGACAAAACAGGCCCCGAAACCCTTCCTAAGTAAAGTTCGAGTTTTGGACTTTGGGTCTAATCGGTTTTCGGGTTCATCGGGTTTCGGGTTCATCGGGTTTCGGACTTAGATCTAAGCATAAAGTTCTGTTTGTTGAAAAATCCGTATAAAATCACTCACTCATTGGTCTGATTGAGGTGTATAATATATTGATGGAAAGCTCTTTGTGTCTAGAACAACTTTCTAGTTTACAACGAGATCTAATTGTGACTTTAAGGGGCTCGAAATAATGTATTTCCAAAACTGGTCATGTTAAAACGGGTTTTGCGCACTGTTTTTGTAAAATTCATATAAAATTGGTCATTGATCCAAAAAATATGCATTTTAGACGATTAGATTCCTGGGAAATAGTAGTACGTTTTTAATTTAGATGTCAAATCTTAATTTGTTCTCTAAGTATGGGTAAATCGTCAAAACGCTTGTAGAACGGAAGCTGTAACTTTTCAAAGTTGTTTTCTACTAAAAACTAGGGGTGAGCATCGGTCGGGTCGGGTCGGGCCGAAAAACCCCCATCCCGATTGGGTTGTGGGTGGACAAAACAGGCCCCGAAACCCTTCCTAAGTAAAGTTCGAGTTTCGGACTTTCGGTCTAATCGGTTTTCGGGTTCATCGGGTTTCGGACTTAGATCTAAGCATAAAGTTCTGTTTGTTGAAAAATCCGTATAAAATCACTCACTCATTGGTCTGATTGAGGTGTATAATATATCGATGGAAAGCTCTCTGTGTCTAGAACAACTTTCTAGTTTACAACGAGATCTAATTGCGACTTTAAGGGGCTCGAAATAATGTATTTCCAAAACTGGTCATGTTAAAACGGGTTTTGCGCACTGTTTTTGTAAAATTCATATAAAATTGGTCATTCATCCAAAAAATATGCATTTTAGACGATTAGATTCCTAAGAAATAGTAGTACGTTTTTAATTTAGATGTCAAATCTTAATTTGTTCTCTAAGTATGGGTAAATCGTCAAAACGCTTGTAGGACGGAAGCTGTAATTTTTCAAAGTTGTTTTCTACTAAAAACTAGGGGTGAGCATCGGTCGGGTCGGGTCGGGCCGAAAACCCCCCATCCCGATCGGGTTTTGGGTGGACAAAACAGGCCCCGAAAACCTTCCTAAGTAAAGTTCGAGTTTCGGACTTTGGGTCTAATCGGTTTTCGGGTTCATCGGGTCGGGTTCATCGGGTTTCGGACTTAGATCTAAGCATAAAGTTCTGTTTGTTGAAAAATCCGTATAAAATCACTCACTCATTGGTCTGATTGAGGTGTATAATATATCGATGGAAAGCTCTATGTGTCTAGAACAACTTTCTAGTTTACAACGAGATCTAATTGCGACTTTAAGGGGCTCGAAATAATGTATTTCCAAAACTGGTCATGTTAAAACGGGTTTTGCGCACTGTTTTTGTAAAATTCATATAAAATTGGTCATTGATCCAAAAAATATGCATTTTAGACGATTAGATTCCTGAGAAATAGTAGTACGTTTTTAATTTAGATGTCAAATCTTAATTTGTTCTCTAAGTATGGGTAAATCGTCAAAACGCTTGTAGGACGGAAGCTGTAACTTTTCAAAGTTGTTTTCTACTAAAAACTAGGGGTGAGCATCGGTCGGGTCGGGTCGGGCCGAAAAACCCCCATCCCGATTGGGTTGTGGGTGGACAAAACAGGCCCCGAAACCCTTCCTAAGTAAAGTTCGAGTTTCGGACTTTCGGTCTAATCGGTTTTCGGGTTCATCGGGTTTCGGACTTAGATCTAAGCATAAAGTTCTGTTTGTTGAAAAATCCGTATAAAATCACTCACTCATTGGTCTGATTGAGGTGTATAATATATCGATGGAAAGCTCTCTGTGTCTAGAACAACTTTCTAGTTTACAACGAGATCTAATTGCGACTTTAAGGGGCTCGAAATAATGTATTTCCAAAACTGGTCATGTTAAAACGGGTTTTGCGCACTGTTTTTGTAAAATTCATATAAAATTGGTCATTGATCCAAAAAATATGCATTTTAGACGATTAGATTCCTGAGAAATAGTAGTACGTTTTTAATTTAGATGTCAAATCTTAATTTGTTCTCTAAGTATGGGTAAATCGTCAAAACGCTTGTAGGACGGAAGCTGTAACTTTTCAAAGTTGTTTTCTACTAAAAACTAGGGGTGAGCATCGGTCGGGTCGGGTCGGGCCGAAAAACCCCCATCCCGATTGGGTTGTGGGTGGACAAAACAGGCCCCGAAACCCTTCCTAAGTAAAGTTCGAGTTTCGGACTTTCGGTCTAATCGGTTTTTGGGTTCATCGGGTTTCGGACTTAGATCTAAGCATAAAGTTCTGTTTGTTGAAAAATCCGTATAAAATCACTCACTCATTGGTCTGATTGAGGTGTATAATATATCTATGGAAAGCTCTCTGTGTCTAGAACAACTTTCTAGTTTACAACGAGATCTAATTGCGACTTTAAGGGGCTCGAAATAATGTATTTCCAAAACTGGTCATGTTAAAACGGGTTTTGCGCACTGTTTTTGTAAAATCCATATAAAATTGGTCATTCATCCAAAAAATATGCATTTTAGACGATTAGATTCCTAAGAAATAGTAGTACGTTTTTAATTTAGATGTCAAATCTTAATTTGTTCTCTAAGTATGGGTAAATCGTCAAAACGCTTGTAGGACGGAAGCTGTAACTTTTCAAAGTTGTTTTCTACTAAAAACTAGGGGTGAGCATCGGTCGGGTCGGGTCGGGCCGAAAAACCCCCATCCCGATCGGCTTTTGGGTGGACAAAACAGGCCCCGAAACCCTTCCTAAGTAAAGTTCGAGTTTCGGACTTTGGGTCTAATCGGATTTCGGGTTCATCGGGTCGGGTTCATCGGGTTTCGGACTTAGATCTAAGCATAAAGTTCTGTTTGTTGAAAAATCCGTATAAAATCACTCACTCATTGGTCTGATTGAGGTGTATAATATATCGATGGAAAGCTCTCTGTGTCTAGAACAACTTTCTAGTTTACAACGAGATCTAATTGCGACTTTAAGGGGCTTGAAATAATGTATTTCCAAAACTGGTCATGTTAAAACGGGTTTTGCGCACTGTTTTTGTAAAATTCATATAAAATTGGTCATTGATCCAACAAATATGCATTTTAGACGATTAGATTCCTAAGAAATAGTAGTACGTTTTTAATTTAGATGTCAAATCTTAATTTGTTCTCTAAGTATGGGTAAATCGTCAAAACGCTTGTAGGACGGAAGCTGTAATTTTTCAAAGTTGTTTTCTACTAAAAACTAGGGGTGAGCATCGGTCGGGTCGGGTCGGGCCGAAAACCCCCCATCCCGATCGGGTTTTGGGTGGACAAAACAGGCCCCGAAACCCTTCCTAAGTAAAGTTCGAGTTTCGGACTTTGGGTCTAATCGGTTTTCGGGTTCATCGGGTCGGGTTCATCGGGTTTCGGACTTAGATCTAAGCATAAAGTTCTGTTTGTTGAAAAATCCGTATAAAATCACTCACTCATTGGTCTGATTGAGGTGTATAATATATCGATGGAAAGCTCTCTGTGTCTAGAACAACTTTCTAGTTTACAACGAGATCTAATTGCGACTTTAAGGGGCTCGAAATAATGTATTTCCAAAACTGGTCATGTTAAAACGGGTTTTGCGCACTGTTTTTGTAAAATTCATATAAAATTGGTCATTGATCCAAAAAATATGCATTTTAGACGATTAGATTCCTGAGAAATAGTAGTACGTTTTTAATTTAGATGTCAAATCTTAATTTGTTCTCTAAGTATGGGTAAATCGTCAAAACGCTTGTAGGACGGAAGCTGTAACTTTTCAAAGTTGTTTTCTACTAAAAACTAGGGGTGAGCATCGGTCGGGTCGGGTCGGGCCGAAAAACCCCCATCCCGATTGGGTTGTGGGTGGACAAAACAGGCCCCGAAACCCTTCCTAAGTAAAGTTCGAGTTTCGGACTTTCGGTCTAATCGGTTTTCGGGTTCATCGGGTTTCGGACTTAGATCTAAGCATAAAGTTCTGTTTGTTGAAAAATCCGTATAAAATCACTCACTCATTGGTCTGATTGAGGTGTATAATATATCGATGGAAAGCTCTCTGTGTCTAGAACAACTTTCTAGTTTACAACGAGATCTAATTGCGA
>JAWVWS010000044.1:135297-164500 GCA_033807775.1 Saussurea involucrata
TGAACGACTTTCAACCTTTCTTCTGAACAATGGCTACGAAAGAGGTACGACAGACACTACCCTTTTCTACAAAAATAAGGATAGCGAAATAATGCTTGTACAAATTTATGTGGATGACATAATATTTGGGTCTTCGAATACAGAAGAGTGCAAAATCTTTGAAAAACTCATGCAGAGTGAGTTTGAAATGAGCATGATGGGAGAATTAACATTCTTCCTCGGACTTCAAGTCAAACAATCATCAGAGGGAATATTTATAAATCAAGCCAAATATGTCTCTGACATTCTTTCAAAATATAGTCTCTCTGATGCCTCTGCAATGAAAACACCAATGGCCACTGGAAATAAGTTACACTTAGATCCAGATGGCATCTCTGTAGAAAGCACTCTCTACAGAGGCATGATTGGATCTTTATTATACTTAACTGCAAGCAGACCTGACATTATGCACGCCACATGTCTCTGTGCACGTTATCAAGCTAATCCTAAGAAATCGCATTATGATGTTGTGAAGAGAATCTTAAGATACCTCAAGGGGACCAAAAATCTTGGTCTCTGGTATCCACAGAACTCTGGGTTTTGTCTCAAAGCTTATACAGATTCAGACTATGGAGGATGCATGCTCGACAGAAAGAGTACTTCTGGGAGTTGTCAATTCCTAGGTGGTAAATTAGTCAGCTGGACGTCAAAGAAACAGAATTGTGTATCAACATCAACGGCAGAATTGTGTATCAACTTTCTAGTTTACAACGAGATCTAATTGCGACTTTAAGGGGCTCGAAATAATGTATTTCCAAAACTGGTCATGTTAAAACGGGTTTTGCGCACTGTTTTTGTAAAATTCATATAAAATTGGTACAAAAAATATGCATTTTAGACGATTAGATTCCTAAGAAATAGTAGTACGTTTTTAATTTAGATGCCAAATCTTAATTTGTTCTCTAAGTATGAGTAAATCGTCAAAACGCTTGTAGGACGGAAGCTGTAACTTTTCAAAGTTGTTTTCTACTAAAAACTAGGGGTGAGCATCGGTCGGGTCGGGTCGGGCCGAAAAACCCCCATCCCGATCGGGTTTTGGGTGGACAAAACAGGCCCCGAAACCCTTCCTAAGTAAAGTTCGAGTTTCGGACTTTGGGTCTAATCGGTTTTCGGGTTCATCGGGTCGGGTTTATCGGGTTTCGGACTTAGATCTAAGCATAAAGTTCTGTTTGTTGAAAAATCCGTATAAAATCACTCACTCATTGGTCTGATTGAGGTGTATAATATATCGATGGAAAGCTCTCTGTGTCTAGAACAACTTCCTAGTTTACAACGAGATCTAATTGCGAATTTAAGGGGCTCGAAATAATGTATTTCCAAAACTGGTCATGTTAAAACGGGTTTTGCGCTTTGTTTTTGTAAAATTCATATAAAATTGGTCATTGATCCAAAAATTATGCATTTTAGACGATTAGATTCCTAAGAAATAGTAGTACGTTTTTAATTTAGATGTTAAATCTTAATTTGTTCTCTAAGTATGAGTAAATCGTCAAAACGCTTGTAGGACGGAAGCTGTAACTTTTCAAAGTTGTTTTCTACTAAAAACTAGGGGTGAGCATCGGTCGGGTCGGGTCGGGCCGAAAAACCCCCATCCCGATCGGGTTTTGGGTGGACAAAACAGGCCCCGAAACCCTTCCTACGTAAAGTTCGAGTTTCGGACTTTGGGTCTAATCGGTTTTCGGGTTCATCGGGTCGGGTTCATCGGGTTTCGGACTTAGATCTAAGCATAAAGTTCTGTTTGTTGAAAAATCCGTATAGAATCACTCACTCATTGGTCTGATTGAGGTGTATAATATATCGATGGAAAGCTCTCTGTGTCTAGAACAACTTTCTAGTTTACAACGAGATCTAATTGCGACTTTAAGGGGCTCGAAATAATGTATTTCCAAAACTGGTCATATTAAAACGGGTTTTGCGCACTGTTTTTGTAAAATTCATATAAAATTGGTCATTGATCCAAAAAATATGCATTTTAGACGATTAGATTCCTAAGAAATAGTAGTACGTTTTTAATGTAGATGTCAAATCTTAATTTGTTCTCTAAGTATGAGTAAATCGTCAAAACGCTTGTAGGACGGAAGGTGTAACTTTTCAAAGTTGTTTTCTACTAAAAACTAGGGGTGAGCATCGGTCGGGTCGGGTCGGGCCGAAAACCCCCATCCCGATCGGGTTTGGGTGGACAAAACAGGCCCCGAAACCCTTCCTAAGTAAAGTTCGAGTTTCGGACTTTGGGTCTAATCGGTTTTCGGGTTCATCGGGTCGGGTTCATCGGGTTTCGGACTTAGATCTAAGCATAAAGTTCTGTTTGTTGAAAAATCCATATAAAATCACTCACTCATTGGTCTGATTGAGGTGTATAATATATCGATGTAAAGCTCTCTGTGTCTAGAACAACTTTCTAGTTTACAACGAGATCTAATTGCGACTTTAAGGGGCTCGAAATAATGTATTTCCAAAACTGGTCATGTTAAAACGGGTTTTGCGCACTGTTTTTGTAAAATTCATATAAAATTGGTCATTGATCCAAAAAAATATGCATTTTAGACGATTAGATTCCTAAGAAATAGTAGTACGTTTTTAATTTAGATGTCAAATCTTAATTTGTTCTCTAAGTATGAGTAAATCGTCAAAACGCTTGTAGGACGGAAGCTGTAACTTTTCAAAGTAGTTTTCTACTAAAAACTAGGGGTGAGCATCGGTCGGGTCGGGACGAAAAACCCCCATCCCGATCGGGTTTTGGGTGGACAAAACAGGCCCCGAAACCCTTCCTAAGTAAAGTTCGAGTTTCGGACTTTGGGTCTAATCGGTTTTCGGGTTCATCGGGTCGGGTTCATCGGGTTTCGGACTTAGATCTAAGCATAAAGTTCTGTTTGTTGAAAAATCCGTATAAAATCACTCACTCATTGGTCTGATTGAGGTGTATAATATATCGATGGAAAGCTCTCTGTGTCTAGAACAACTTTCTAGTTTACAACGAGATCTATTTGCGACTTTAAGGGGCTCGAAATAATGTATTTCCAAAACTGGTCATGTTAAAACGGGTTTTGCGCACTGTTTTTGTAAAATTCATATAAAATTGGTACAAAAAATATGCATTTTAGACGATTAGATTCCTAAGAAATAGTAGTACGTTTTTAATTTAGATGTCAAATCTTAATTTGTTCTCTAAGTATGAGTAAATCGTCAAAACGCTTGTAGGACGGAAGCTGTAATTTTTCAAAGTAGTTTTCTACTAAAAACTAGGGGTGAGCATCGGTCGGGTCGGGTCGGGCTGAAAAACCCCCATCCCGATCGGGTTTTGGGTGGACAAAACAGGCCCCGAAACCCTTCCTAAGTAAAGTTCGAGTTTCGGACTTTGGGTCTAATCGGTTTTCGGGTTCATCGGGTCGGGTTCATCGGGTTTCAGACTTAGATCTAAGCATAAAGTTCTGTTTGTTGAAAAATCCGTATAAAATCACTCACTCATTGGTCTGATTGAGGTGTATAATATATCGATGGAAAGCTCTCTTTGTCTAAAACAACTTTCTAGTTTACAACGAGATCTAATTGCGACTTTAAGGGGCTCGAAATAATGTATTTCCAAAACTGGTCATGTTAAAACGGGTTTTGCGCACTGTTTTTGTAAAATTCATATAAAATTGGTACAAAAAATATGCATTTTAGACGATTAGATTCCTAAGAAATAGTAGTACGTTTTTAATTTAGATGTCAAATCTTAATTTGTTCTCTAAGTATGAGTAAATCGTCAAAACGCTTGTAGGACGGAAGCTGTAACTTTTCAAAGTTGTTTTCTACTAAAAACTAGGGGTGAGCATCGGTCGGGTCGGGTCGGGCCGAAAAACCCCCATCCCGATCGGGTTTTGGGTGGACAAAACAGGCCCCGAAACCCTTCCTAAGTAAAGTTCGAGTTTCGGACTTTGGGTCTAATCGGTTTTCGGGTTCATCGGGTCGGGTTTATCGGGTTTCGGACTTAGATCTAAGCATAAAGTTCTGTTTGTTGAAAAATCCGTATAAAATCACTCACTCATTGGTCTGATTGAGGTGTATAATATATCGATGGAAAGCTCTCTGTGTCTAGAACAACTTCCTAGTTTACAACGAGATCTAATTGCGAATTTAAGGGGCTCGAAATAATGTATTTCCAAAACTGGTCATGTTAAAACGGGTTTTGCGCATTGTTTTTTGTAAAATTCATATAAAATTGGTCATTGATCCAAAAAATATGCATTTTAGACGATTAGATTCCTAAGAAATAGTAGTACGTTTTTAATTTAGATGTCAAATCTTAATTTGTTCTCTAAGTATGAGTAAATCGTCAAAACGCTTGTAGGACGGAAGCTGTAACTTTTCAAAGTTGTTTTCTACTAAAAACTAGGGGTGAGCATCGGTCGGGTCGGGTCGGGCCGAAAAACCCCCATCCCGATCGGGTTTTGGGTGGACAAAACAGGCCCCGAAACCCTTCCTACGTAAAGTTCGAGTTTCGGACTTTGGGTCTAATCGGTTTTCGGGTTCATCGGGTCGGGTTCATCGGGTTTCGGACTTAGATCTAAGCATAAAGTTCTGTTTGTTGAAAAATCCGTATAGAATCACTCACTCATTGGTCTGATTGAGGTGTATAATATATCGATGGAAAGCTCTCTGTGTCTAGAACAACTTTCTAGTTTACAACGAGATCTAATTGCGACTTTAAGGGGCTCGAAATAATGTATTTCCAAAACTGGTCATATTAAAACGGGTTTTGCGCACTGTTTTTGTAAAATTCATATAAAATTGGTCATTGATCCAAAAAATATGCATTTTAGACGATTAGATTCCTAAGAAATAGTAGTACGTTTTTAATGTAGATGTCAAATCTTAATTTGTTCTCTAAGTATGAGTAAATCGTCAAAACGCTTGTAGGACGGAAGGTGTAACTTTTCAAAGTTGTTTTCTACTAAAAACTAGGGGTGAGCATCGGTCGGGTCGGGTCGGGCCGAAAACCCCCATCCCGATCGGGTTTGGGTGGACAAAACAGGCCCCGAAACCCTTCCTAAGTAAAGTTCGAGTTTCGGACTTTGGGTCTAATCGGTTTTCGGGTTCATCGGGTCGGGTTCATCGGGTTTCGGACTTAGATCTAAGCATAAAGTTCTGTTTGTTGAAAAATCCATATAAAATCACTCACTCATTGGTCTGATTGAGGTGTATAATATATCGATGTAAAGCTCTCTGTGTCTAGAACAACTTTCTAGTTTACAACGAGATCTAATTGCGACTTTAAGGGGCTCGAAATAATGTATTTCCAAAACTGGTCATGTTAAAACGGGTTTTGCGCACTGTTTTTGTAAAATTCATATAAAATTGGTCATTGATCCAAAAAAATATGCATTTTAGACGATTAGATTCCTAAGAAATAGTAGTACGTTTTTAATTTAGATGTCAAATCTTAATTTGTTCTCTAAGTATGAGTAAATCGTCAAAACGTTTGTAGGACGGAAGCTGTAACTTTTCAAAGTAGTTTTCTACTAAAAACTAGGGGTGAGCATCGGTCGGGTCGGGACGAAAAACCCCCATCCCGATCGGGTTTTGGGTGGACAAAACAGGCCCCGAAACCCTTCCTAAGTAAAGTTCGAGTTTCGGACTTTGGGTCTAATCGGTTTTCGGGTTCATCGGGTCGGGTTCATCGGGTTTCGGACTTAGATCTAAGCATAAATTTCTGTTTGTTGAAAAATCCGTATAAAATCACTCACTCATTGGTCTGATTGAGGTGTATAATATATCGATGGAAAGCTCTCTGTGTCTAGAACAACTTTCTAGTTTACAACGAGATCTAATTGCGACTTTAAGGGGCTCGAAATAATGTATTTCCAAAACTGGTCATGTTAAAACGGGTTTTGCGCACTGTTTTTGTAAAATTCATATAAAATTGGTACAAAAAATATGCATTTTAGACGATTAGATTCCTAAGAAATAGTAGTACGTTTTTAATTTAGATGTCAAATCTTAATTTGTTCTCTAAGTATGAGTAAATCGTCAAAACGCTTGTAGGACGGAAGCTGTAATTTTTCAAAGTAGTTTTCTACTAAAAACTAGGGGTGAGCATCGGTCGGGTCGGGTCGGGCTGAAAAACCCCCATCCCGATCGGGTTTTGGGTGGACAAAACAGGCCCCGAAACCCTTCCTAAGTAAAGTTCGAGTTTCGGACTTTGGGTCTAATCGGTTTTCGGGTTCATCGGGTCGGGTTCATCGGGTTTCAGACTTAGATCTAAGCATAAAGTTCTGTTTGTTGAAAAATCCGTATAAAATCACTCACTCATTGGTCTGATTGAGGTGTATAATATATCGATGGAAAGCTCTCTTTGTCTAAAACAACTTTCTAGTTTACAACGAGATCTAATTGCGACTTTAAGGGGCTCGAAATAATGTATTTCCAAAACTGGTCATGTTAAAACGGGTTTTGCGCACTGTTTTTGTAAAATTCATATAAAATTGGTCAGTGATCCAAAAAAATATGCATTTTAGACGATTAGATTCCTAAGAAATAGTAGTACGTTTTTAATTTAGATGTCAAATCTTAATTTGTTCTCTAAGTATGAGTAAATCGTCAAAACGCTTGTAGGACGGAAGCTGTAACTTTTCAAAGTTGTTTTCTACTAAAAACTAGGGGTGAGCATCGGTCGGGTCGGGTCGGGCCGAAAAACCCCCATCCCGATCGGGTTTTGGGTGGACAAAACAGGCCCCGAAACCCTTCCTAAGTAAAGTTCGAGTTTCGGACTTTGGGTCTAATCGGTTTTCGGGTTCATCGGGTCGGGTTTATCGGGTTTCGGACTTAGATCTAAGCATAAAGTTCTGTTTGTTGAAAAATCCGTATAAAATCACTCACTCATTGGTCTGATTGAGGTGTATAATATATCGATGGAAAGCTCTCTGTGTCTAGAACAACTTCCTAGTTTACAACGAGATCTAATTGCGAATTTAAGGGGCTCGAAATAATGTATTTCCAAAACTGGTCATGTTAAAACGGGTTTTGCGCATTGTTTTTGAAAAATTCATATAAAATTGGTCATTGATCCAAAAAATATGCATTTTAGACAATTAGATTCCTAAGAAATAGTAGTACGTTTTTAATTTAGATGTCAAATCTTAATTTGTTTTCTAAGTATGAGTAAATCGTCAAAACGCTTGTAGGACGGAAGTTGTAACTTTTCAAAGTTGTTTTCTACTAAAAACTAGGGGTGAGCATCGGTCGGGTCGGCTCGGGACGAAAAACCCCCATCCCGATCGGGTTTTGGGTGGACAAAACAGGCCCCGAAACCCTTCCTAAGTAAAGTTCGAGTTTCGGACTTTGGGTCTAATCGGTTTTCGGGTTCATCGGGTCGGGTTCATCGGGTTTCGGACTTAGATCTAAGCATAAAGTTCTGTTTGTTGAAAAATCCATATAAAATCACTCACTCATTGGTCTGATTGAGGTGTATAATATATCGATGGAAAGCTCTATGTGTCTAGAATAACTTTCTAGTTTACAACGAGATCTAATTGCGACTTTAAGGGGCTCGAAATAATGTATTTCCAAAACTGGTCATGTTAAAACGGGTTTTGCGCACTGTTTTTGTAAAATTCATATAAAATTGGTCATTGATCCAAAAAATATGCATTTTAGACGATTAGATTCCTAAGAAACAGTAGTACGTTTTTAATTTAGATGTCAAATCTTAATTTGTTCTCTAAGTATGCGTAAATCGTCAAAACGCTTGTAGGACGGAAGCTGTAACTTTTCAAAGTTGTTTTCTACTAAAAACTAGGGGTGAGCATCGGTCGGGTCGGGTCGGGCCGAAAACCCCCCATCCCGATCGGGTTTTGGGTGGACAAAACAGGCCCCGAAACCCTTCCTAAGTAAAGTTCGAGTTTCGGACTTTGGGTCTAATTGGTTTTCGGGTTCATCGGGTCGGGTTCATCGGGTTTCAGACTTAGATCTAACCATAAAGTTATGTTTGTTGAAAAATCCGTATAAAATCACTCACTCATTGGTCTGATTGAGGTGTATAATATATCGATGGAAAGCTCTCTGTGTCTAGAACAACTTCCTAGTTTACAACGAGATCTAATTGCGACTTTAAGGGGCTCGAAATAATGTATTTCCAAAACTGGTCATGTTAAAACGGGTTTTGCGCACTGTTTTTGTAAAATTCATATAAAATTGGTCATTGATCCAAATAATATGCATTTTAGACGATTCGATTCCTAAGAAATAGTAGTACGTTTTTAATTTAGATGTCAAATCTTAATTTGTTCTCTAAGTATGAGTAAATCGTCAAAACGCTTGTAGGACGGAAGCTGTAACTTTTCAAAGTTGTTTTCTACTAAAAACTAGGGGTGAGCATCGGTCGGGTCGGGTCGGGCTGAAAAACCCCCATCCCGATCGGGTTTTGGGTGGACAAAACAGGCCCCGAAACCCTTCCTAAGTAAAGTTCGAGTTTCGGACTTTGGGTCTAATCGGTTTTCGGGTTCATCGGGTTTCGGACTTAGATCTAAGCATAAAGTTCTGTTTGTTGAAAAATCCGTATAAAATCACTCACTCATTGGTCTGATTGAGGTGTATAAAATATCGATGGAAAGATCTCTGTGTCTAGAACAACTTTCTAGTTTACAACGAGATCTAATTGCGACATTAAGGGGCTCGAAATAATGTATTTCCAAAACTGGTCATGTTAAAACGGGTTTTGCGCACTGTTTTTGTAAAATTCATATAAAATTGGTCATTGATCCAAAAAATATGCATTTTAGACGATTAGATTCCTAAGAAATAGTAGTACGTTTTTAATTTAGATGTCAAATCTTAATTTGTTCTCTAAGTATGAGTAAATCGTCAAAACGCTTGTAGGACGGAAGCTGTAACTTTTCAAAGTTGTTTTCTACTAAAAACTAGGGGTGAGCATCGGTCGGGTCGGGTCGGGCCGAAAACCCCCCATCCCGATCGGGTTTTGGGTGGACAAAACAGGCCCCGAAATCCTTCCTCAGTAAAGTTCGAGTTTCGGACTTTGGGTCTAATCGGTTTTCGGGTTCATCGGGTCGGGCTCATCGGATTTCGGACTTAGATCTAAGCATAAAGTTCTGTTTGTTGAAAAATCCGTATAAAATCACTCACTCATTGGTCTGATTGAGGTGTATAATATATCGATGGAAAGCTCTCTGTGTCTAGAACAACTTTCTAGTTTACTGTTAGCTTCAATCTTTCTAATCATAGAAATACTTAGAAGTAGTGAAAAATAGGCTAAGTATAGAAAAGCCTCTCACAGAGGCTCTGCCACTTCTTCCAGAAGATCAAGTCCAGAAAGCCAGAGAACCTACATAGGTGATCAACAGAACCTCTGTAGTGCGAACAGAAGATCAACTCGGAAACAAGTGAAGACTGCTCCACAGAAGGTCAGACCATAGAACCTCTGTAATTCCTTACAGAGCCTCTGTGGTCTGCTATGAAGACTTAGAAGATATTTCTGGATACGTTCATCAACTTGCATGAAAACGTACACTGTCAAACACGTGTCAAGCTCTGAGTGGACTCAATAGGGCATGGTACAAAATAGACGTCTGCGCCATTTAATGCATTTACCAAATAGTACATCTGCTCCATTAAATGCGCATGGCTCAAACAACTGCTCATACCATCCAGTCTACTATTCACTCCATCCAGTTCACTGTTCACCCCATCCAGTTCACTATTCATGCCGTAAAAGGAACAGTGACCTATATACATAGTCTTCTAAGAGTAGTATAAAAGGAAGTCTCATGTTGAGATCTTCCTTCAACAATTTGAAGAACGATACACAAGGAATCACTAATACTCTCAAACTTTATAGTCAAATATCTGAGTGTTATATTCTCACACACACCAACAGTTCTTAATCTGTTCGTGGTGTTCTTATTATATATTGAATAACAGTAACTGTTCAAGAAATCCTTTTCCTTATTTACTGTTTTCTTTATATGAGTTTGTTTCAATATCTATCAAACATCTGTTAGTTTAATACGCTTCCGCATCAAACTCTAAACTCAACTAATAGACTGTTAATCTTGATTAAGTGAATCTGGGATCCAACAATTGGTATCAGAGCTTGCCTTGTTTTTCAATATCAAGTAATCCTCTTATCAAAGATTCGTGATAGATATTATTCTGCTTTAGCCTATTCTTTTCAGGTTAAGACTTCTTCAAAAAAAAACATTCTGGGAACTGTTTAAAACCCAGAAAATCTTCAAAGTCATCAAACGTTACTCTTTAGTCATACTTTCTTTCTAAGAACCTTCAAAATGACTAATACAAACAATTTCTTTACTATTGGTTCTCTCACTAAACCTCCAACTCTTCTTCGCGATGAGTATCCTCAGTGGAAAATAAGAATGGTTCACTTTTTCGAGGGTACTGAAAGAAATCTCGTACAATATTTGTACAATCCTCCTCCTATTCCCATGATAGTAGTACCTCGTGTACCTGCTACTGCTGAATCTGCCGAAATCCCCGAACATCAAAAACCAAAGCCAAAGGAAGAATGGTCAACAGAAGATAAAGCAGAAGACGAAGTTGCTCAGAAAACCAAAAGAACATTGATCATGGCAATACCCAACGAACTCTTTCAATCCTTGGATTCATGTGAAACAGCGCATGATCTCTGGAAAGAACTGGAGAGACAGTTGGAGGGAGGTGCTAAAACCCAGAAAAACAGAAGAGCACAGTACATCAACGAATATCATGCGTTCAGAGCCTCTGCAACAGAATCTCTGCAAACAACATACGACAGATTCAACTCTCTAATCAACAAATGCAGAAAATCAGGTATTCACAGAACCTCTGAAGAAAACAATGTCATGTTTTTAAAGAGCTTAAATGATGAATGGCTCCAGCTGTCCATGTCCCTACAAACAAATCAGGATTTAGACACATGGACTCTCTCTGATCTTTACGGAACATTAGCCGCACAAGAACCACAAATAGCTCAGGCTAAAACACTGACCATTGCACCATATGCATTGGTCAGTAAATCTACAGAGAGACCTGCAGAAAGAAAGGAGAGGCCTACAGAGGAGAAAAAGAAGGAGAAGAAGAAGATGGTGATAGTTGACAGTGAAGGAGAAGAGTTAGTAGAAGAGGAAATAACTCTTGCATCACTAGATAAATCATTAGCTCTATTGACAAAAGAGTTCAGAGGAAACAGAAGGGGTTCTAGAGGTGAAAGATATGGCAGAGACAACCAAAATGACAGAAGGGGAGCAGAATCAAGTGACCGACAGAGGTCGAGCGATAGAAGTTACAGAGGGAATGACCGACAGAGGTCAGATGACTCGGTAAGCCACACTCAGCAAGAATGCTACAAGTGCGGCAAACCTGGTCATTATGCAAATGAATGTAGAACAGAGAAAAGTGGAGATCTACAGAAGTCCAATGATCGACAAGGAAACACTCCCCAAGGGTGTTTCAACTGCGGGAAGCCAGGCCACTTTGCGAATGAATGCAGAAGCAGACCTAACCGCCCACAGAGGGACTCTGCCTTCTACAAAAAGAAGGCTGAGCATTATGCACAAAAATCCCTAATGGCAACAAAAGGGCATTCTGAGGCAAGCAAAGACGAATTCGAGTCAGACTCTACTTCTGACGATGAATACACAGCTAATGCCCTATTCTGTGGCATGGCAGAAGTCGACTCCTGCACTGATTCTGAGGTATCCACTTCAAACTCTACCACTTGCATTACCTCTGTAGATGATAATATACTTAGACTTAACATTGAATTAACTGAACTGAAAGAGATAAATCAAAACATTCAGAAAAGACTCACTTTCAATGAGAGAGAAGTACGACTTCTTACTCAAGAAAAAGCTAAGATTTTTGAGGAAAAAGAGAGAATAGAAAAGAAATGGGACAAAACTCTAGATCCTTTGAAAAAACAAATCTCTGAATTAACCCATGCTTTAAAAGATAAAACAAAAGAACTTTCAGTTTCAAGGAGCGAAACTACTGACATAAGAGCTCTAAAAGAATACTTTCAAAGAGAAAGAGAGGTATTATGGCAAGATCTGCTCAGAAGAGAAGTTTTGCTTAAAAACTATAAAGATGCACAGAAAGTTTATGAAAAGGTAAACTCACAAATAGGGAGACGAGGTATAGGGTATGATGATATCACCCTAGGAGTTGAAGGCAAAAAGAACAAACCTCTGTCCTCTCTATTTGTGATAGGAAAAACCAACAAACCAGATTTTCCAAACCTAATTTCAGTGAGCAAAAGGGTGAAAATCTCTGTAGAACCTTACTTGAAGAAACATAAGAAGATGATTAACGTGTGGTTTGAAAACACAGACTCATCATCTTCAACCTCTGTCAATAGAGGTATCAAACCAAAGAAATATCTGAAAACTCAAGATCAGATTGGTATCTTCAAATTTGGTAAACCAGAGACCCAAACACAGGTTGCTTTTGTCTGTTTGATAAACGTTGAAAAGAAATTATCAGCAGAAGCTCCTGAGTTTAAACCCACTTTTTCAGAAGAAAACTTTAAAGAAACAGTTGAAAAAGAAATTTTGGAAATATGGAAATCAAGCATTCTAGAAAAATTTTGTACATCTTCTATAGATCAAATTCTCGCTGAAGAGATCTCAACAGAAACCTCTGTAAACTTTGAAAACCATTCTACAGAGGAAGAAAGCTTATATGATTCATGCTCGGAAAATTCAGCCTCTGTTGAAAGAAATGACTCAACCTCTGTATATGAGGACGATTCATCTTCTGACAATTCAGAGACAGATGTCACATCTGGGGTAGTTCTCTATGACACAGAGGTTGTTAAGTACTCCTCTGAAGTTCTTCACAGAACTATTTCTTCAAAAGAGAAAATCAAAGAGATCCCTATCTGCCCAGATTTTCTGAACTTAAATCTAAAAGTCAAAACCTCTGCTGAGCTTAAAATGTTACAGAAGACCTCTATAGATTCTATAAGTTCTAGATTTTCAAAACCTAAGGTTAATAAATCTCTCTCTTCTGTGACAGTGATGAAGGAAGTTCACCACAGAAGCAACCCACAGAAGGCAGATCCTAAAAAGCACTTTTGTAAACAACATTCAAGTATTCATAGATCTTCTAGTGATAAGAAATCTAATGTAAAGAAAGAATGTAATGCCTCTGTGGCCCAGTTCAAAAATTTCAATGAAAAGTTCAAGCAAATTACATCTCATATTCAATACTGTCATTGCTTTGATCTTATGTTTAAGCTTAATAATCACTTTTCAAGTCAAGATTGTTTACTTTCTACACCTATTCAAAAGTCAAATCCCATGAAGAAACAATCTGATCCTACCACAGAGAACAAAATGTACTTTAAGAATGCCAAGGCAAACTTAAAGAATTCTAACAATATTGGACCCATATGGATATGGGTACCTAAATCTCTGTGATTGTCCTGCAGAAGAAGTATGTGCCAATCTGGTATCTAGACTCCGGATGCTCGAGGCACATGACTGGTGACAGAAGCTCACTATCCACATACAAAGAAACACAAGATGGTGGATATGTGACTTTTGGAGACAACAAGAAAGGACAAATAAAAGGCTATGGAGTCATAAGGAAAGAAGACATTTCTGTATACAAAGTTGCCTATGTGGATGGCCTTAAGCACAACCTACTCAGTGTAAGTCAACTTTGTGATACAGGATTCAATGTGTTGTTCAAAAGAACGTTTTGCTATCTACAAAGTGAAGAAACAGGTATGGAACTTCTGCGAGCTGAGAGAAGAGGTGATCTGTATCTAATGAATTTCAGCTCAAAGAACAAGGACAAAGTTTGCCTTGTTGCCTGCAAAAGTGAAGAAGCCTGGTTATGGCATAACAGGTTCTGTCACTTGAATTTTCACACATTGGATAAACTGGTCAAACTTGATCTAGTCAAAGGTTTGCCTAATGTTAAATTCAATAAGGATCATTTATGTTCAGCCTGTGAGATGGGAAAACTCAAAAGAGCTTCCCACAAAGGCAAAACTGATGTGTCTTGCACCAGGCCTCTGTACATGCTTCATGTCGACCTCTGCGGTCCCATTGCCATACAGAGCCTAGGTGGCAAAAATATATACTTGTCTTAATTGATGAGTATTCACGATTCACATGGGTTGAATTTGTCCGAAAGAAATCAGATGTACCAAACATCCTGATCAGTCTAATGAAAAGAATCCAAGTTCTATATGAATGCAGGATACTGAAGTTAAGAAGTGACAATGGCACAGAATTCAAAAATTCAGTCATTGAAGCCTATCTGTCCACAGAAGGAATATCACAGAACTTCTCTGCCGCACGCACTCCACAGCAGAACGGAGTAGTCGAACGAAAGAATCGAACGCTCGTGGAGGCTGCAAGAACTATGCTGTCGGCATGTGGATTACCAATGAACTTTTGGGCAGAAGCGATCTCTACTGCATGTTACACACAAAATCGCTCAACCATCGTGAAGAGGCACATCAAAACTCCTTATGATCTACTGAACAAGAGGCGGCCAAATATCAAGTTTTTCCATGTATTTGGATGTAAATGCTTTGTCTTAAACGACAGAGATTCCAAAGGAAAATTCGAAGTAAAGGCTGATGAAGGAAAATTCATCGGATACTCTGCAGCTTCCAAAGCCTACAGAATATACCTCACAAAATCATGAAAGATTGTAGAAAGCATCAATGTCTCTTTTGATGACTCATTCCAGAAGACTTCTGAACAAATCAGTTCAGAACTCGGACTCAAAGAGGAATCCTCTGGCATCTCTCAATCGAAAGAAGAACTGAATCTTCTATTCTTAGAGATGTTCCACGATGACAATGATCCCTCTGTGGGAACAATAAGAGTTTCTGCAGAACCATCCTCTATCGGACAAAATCCTACAGGTATGACTCTCACTGGTCCAAATAATGCTTCATCTTCTTCTGTCAATGCTACAGATAATGAAGAAACTACAGAAGAAGAAACACAGAGAAAAACGACCACAGAAGATGCTGAAATACCAACTCCACAATCAACAGAGGAACCATTTACAAAGGATGAACAGGACCAAGTCTATACGTCCTCAGAGGAAAGAACTCCACCACCTCTCATACAAATCATTCCAGTTGGATCAACTACAAAGGCTCGCACGACTACAGAGGCTACAACAGAAGCAGAAAATCGAGAAGCCTCTGCAGAGCAAGTTGATGAAATTGATGACCATCTTCCACGCACCACAAAGTGGACAAAAAGCCATCCTCATAACCAAATAATCGGTGAACCTTCTGCAAAGGTAAACACAAGGTCTGCCACTGCTAATTTTTGTTTCTTCACAAATTTTATTAGTGTGATAGAACCAAAGAGGATCTCTGAAGCCCTGGACGACCCAAACTGGGTAGACGCTATGCAAGAAGAGCTTCTACAGTTTGAGCGCAACAGAGTATGGACTTTAGTACCTCTGCCACGAGGAAAACAGGCCATAGGAACCAAATGGGTCTTCAGAAATAAAAAGGATGAAGATGGAGTGGTCATCAAAAACAAGGCAAGATTGGTGGCAAAGGGTTATAGACAAGAAGAAGGCATAGACTACGATGAAACTTTTGCCCCTGTAGCACGGCTCGAAGCAATAAGAATTTTCTTAGCCTTCACAGCCCACAGAGGTTTTAAAGTATATCAGATGGACGTAAAATCAGCCTTTCTCAATGGTGAAATCCAAGAAGAGGTTTAGGTTAGTCATCCACCTGGGTTTGAAAGTTCAAAGTATCCACGACATGTGTACTATCTCGACAAGGCTCTGTATGGACTGAAACAGGCCCCAAGAGCATGGTATGAACGACTTTCAACCTTTCTTCTGAACAATGGCTACGAAAGAGGTACGACAGACACTACCCTTTTCTACAAAAATAAGGATAGCGAAATAATGCTTGTACAAATTTATGTGGATGACATAATATTTGGGTCTTCGAATACAGAAGAGTGCAAAATCTTTGAAAAACTCATGCAGAGTGAGTTTGAAATGAGCATGATGGGAGAATTAACATTCTTCCTCGGACTTCAAGTCAAACAATCATCAGAGGGAATATTTATAAATCAAGCCAAATATGTCTCTGACATTCTTTCAAAATATAGTCTCTCTGATGCCTCTGCAATGAAAACACCAATGGCCACTGGAAATAAGTTACACTTAGATCCAGATGGCATCTCTGTAGAAAGCACTCTCTACAGAGGCATGATTGGATCTTTATTATACTTAACTGCAAGCAGACCTGACATTATGCACGCCACATGTCTCTGTGCACGTTATCAAGCTAATCCTAAGAAATCGCATTATGATGTTGTGAAGAGAATCTTAAGATACCTCAAGGGGACCAAAAATCTTGGTCTCTGGTATCCACAGAACTCTGGGTTTTGTCTCAAAGCTTATACAGATTCAGACTATGGAGGATGCATGCTCGACAGAAAGAGTACTTCTGGGAGTTGTCAATTCCTAGGTGGTAAATTAGTCAGCTGGACGTCAAAGAAACAGAATTGTGTATCAACATCAACGGCAGAAGCTGAATATGTTGCTGCTGCTAGCTGTTGCTCTCAAGTTCTGTGGATGAAAACTCAGCTAAGAGACTACGGGCACATCCTATTCAAAATACCCATCTTCTGTGATTCTAAGAGCGCCATTGCTATCTCTGCCAACCCTGTGCAACACTCTAAAACAAAGCATATCGACATAAGGTACCATTTCTTAAAACATCATGTTGAACACGGTACAATCGAAATGCATTTTGTGCCTACAGAATATCAATTAGCAGACCTATTTACCAAAGCCTTAGATGTCAAAAGATTCAATTTCTTGGTGGAAAAGTTAGGAATGATAAACATGGTGTGAGAAACCTCTGTAAGTATAACTTACCTTCTGTAAATACTTAGTAAATACATTGTTTTATTTTTTTTGCTTTAATTTCCTTCTGTGTAAATTCTTAAAATCTTCAATAATTCTTAAAATAACAGAGCTTCTGTAAGGTATGTTCAGAATGACAACCTTTACAGAACCTCTGATAGACTTGACCTATGTACTATGCAGAACTTACCCTATTTTTGATCCAAGCATAGGTCAAGGGGGAGCAGAAGAAGAAATCTTGATCTAAAGAAGTGATTAGATCAAGGGGGAGCAGAAGAAGAAATCTTGATCTAAAGAGGTGATTAGATCAAGGGGGAGCAGAAGAGAAGTGTCGATAAGTCTATATCGACAGAAGCAAGACAACTCTTCCGAGAAGAAAAATCGAAAGGTATGTCGTACAAACTATTTTTGAAAATAGTTATATGGGACATTAAATGACAAATTCGTCCTAATATAACTAAAATTATCTTTTCAAAAATAAAGGTTTCAAAAACTTTGTTAGCTTTTGAGTTATGAGAAATTTAAGGTAATAGAGCTTCTGCTGAGCTCAACAGAGCTCTGTCAGACTAAAAGCTCTGTGATCATAAACTTACTCATATCGGACAAAAAACCATGACCTCGCACAAAACCTTTTCCAAAAACAGTTTTCTCGGACACCAACTTTCAAATATGTCCGAAAAGCCTTCTCAAATGTGTATCAAAACTTGGATGATCAAAATGATTAATAAATTTTTAGTTATTAGAAATTTTCTCCAATAGAGCTTCTGCTGGCCTTGACAGAGCTTCTGTAAGATCTCTCAAAACCTCAACCTCTGTGAAAGAAAAACCTTGACTAAAAATCTTATTAATCCTCTCCAATGCTTTTACAAATGTTTTGGGTCAAAGAAGAACCTACAGAGTCATGATAACAATGAGAAGGGTGGAAATCTAAGATTATGAAAAGCGCAGAGCTTCTGTAAACTACAGAACTTCTGTAAAAATGATTATTGGGCATTACTGTGAAGTAACGGATACTTTTTAACTGCGAGTAAACTTTCTGCAACCTACGCGCTTAGCATTAAATGGCCGCGCACGACGTCCTGTCAACTTCTGACAGGGCCCACGTGTCTCATTTTAATTGGGGCGTACAAAGCACGCTTTTACGGAGAGTTGAACCCCGTTTTCACACTCGAGTACGGATTCCAAACAATAATCCATTGCAAAATATTTACCCTTTCAAATTCTATCTTTTTACCCATCTATAAAACCAAAACCTAACCCTTCATAAAAACCTTTCGAATTCATCTTCTTCTACGGCGAAGCCTTGCAAAAACCTGCACATATCCTACTGATATTTCAATGGCGTCTTCTTCAAGAGCTATTTCCCCCAACCAGTCTCCGACGACGTCACCTGAAACATCCCCTGCCCATTCTGAACAATCAGAAAACCCCCACATCAGAAATATAGAACAGGAAGACTCCGGCGACTCCGCAGAGTTTGTTCCAACCACCAACCTCCAAAACTTCCTTGCTAAAGATCATTTCGAAGCAGTTATTCCCATCAAATCAAATAACTGCTACCTAGTCCCTTCTTCCTCTGCATTCGGTGAATCCCATGCCATTCTGCTAAACATAATAGAAAACCATTTCCTTTTTCCCCTTCTCTCAAGAACCCCAGAGCAAATTCCAGTGAGATACTTGAACCAATTCTGGCAGAGCTGCAGATATGACAAAGATGATTCCCTCATCAAAGGGTACATCTCCAAGCCAAATAACTCTGAAAATATGGAACTAAAGTTCAACAGAACCATGTTCTCTCTGGAGTTCAATCTACCAACAAGGGGTCTTCTAGGATTAAAATCCTATGTAGAACCACCCACAGACAAAGAGCTCTGTGATTTTGTTGAGATGCTCGGGTACAACACTCACCTGAGAAAACGCAATGACTTCCGCAGAGGCAGATTACCACCTCTGTGGAATACATTATTTTCAATCCTCAACAGGTGCTTAACATGGAAGATTGGGAGCATCGACCAGAGCTCGCATCAAATTTTGGCAATCATGTACGGGGTCTATTATGACATACCCCTCGACTACGCAACCCTAATGATGCAGGAAATAGTACATACGATTGAGAGGAAGAACAACACCAAAAGAACCAGAGAGAAGGATCCCAACTTTTTACCACCTCTGCAGTTTCAGAGAATTTTGGGGGTTCTGTTTGAGCCTCTATTGTTGATAGAGAATTGGCCAATGGAAGGGCCAAAGGCTAAACAGTTCCCCATGAATAGGAACATCCCCACAGATCACAAAGATGGCTACAGATTCTGTAGGCCAATATCCCAGAAGCTTCTGAGCTACTCAACCAGCAAATCCCTAACCCGTAGGTATATACGCCATCACAGAACTCCAGAACCGAGTCCTGTGACACCCCCGCGTCTAGGAATCCCCTTAGGAGAAATAATCATAGAACCCCTCTCTCCCACGACTAAGGAACAGAGACTGGCAAAACACCTAAAAATTCAACAGAGCTTCAATGACAAACGTGCAGAACTCAGACGAAGGAAATCCTCGAAAGCCTCTGCCTCAACAAAGAAGAAATCAAAGAGGAGGAAATCTACAGAGGCCACCACTGCAGAAGCTGATGAACCACAAACATCCCCCCCTCACGCAACAGAGATTGGCTCTTCTGCACCTCCAAAGCCAAAGAAGAAGAAATCCAAGAGGAAAACTGCAGAAGGCACCTCTACAGAAGTTGCTGAACCACAACCTTCTCCTCCTCCTACCACAGAAGGTGGCTCCTCTCCTCAACCCTCTTCTTTAAAACCAAAGAAGAAGCGAAAGTCAAAACCTACAGAGGAAGGGGCCCCTAAACCAAAGAGAAGAAAGACCAAGAAGAGGCTAAGGACCATCGCAGAAGAAGAGCCTGCAGAGGTATTGGAAACAGAGGTCACAGAACCCAGGGTAGAAGCCACTGCTGAAGAAGAACCTGCAGAGCAAGGGGCAGATCGTTTTCCTGATCAAGGAGGTTTGAGTGCCTTCCTTGAACATCCCGAATTTGCTGACACCCTCAATACGGCCGGATGGACTGCAGAACCTCTTGACCACCACAGGACAGAAGATCTAGATCTACCGCAGAATCCCTTCATAATACAGGAAACAGATGTTCACAGAAGGAGTCCTGCACGAGCCTCTGCAGTGGTCATAGAAGAAATAGATATGTCAGAAGAGGCAATAAGAGAAAGAAATCAGCATCTGACATCTGAGTGGGCACATCCAGGGGTAACAGAGGTTCTAGAGAGTATGGGAGGAAAAGAAAATGTAGTAGAAAAAGATGCCGTAGAAGAAGAAGGCACACATCAATCACCCCCTCCCAGTGCAACCCACATTTCTGACTCCGCAGGTCTAGCTGCAGAAGGAGTCATTGAAAAAGAGCAGCACAGCTCGACCCCAACCCAAACCATCCAGCCAGAGGTTATTCTTTCAACCTCTGCGCCCACAGAAACCGGGGAAACCATTCCTAGGGAGTCTCCTCAGAGAGACTCACCTAAAGTTCGTGATCATTCGCCCCAGATCACAGCAGAATAATCCACAGAGGAATTTGTTTCCTCTGCCACTCACACTTTAGGTCCAACACTTCTTTCAGAGAGAAGTAGTGAGCACAGAGGCGAAGAGACTCTAGACAAGTCTCCTAGCCAACAGAAGAGCATTCCAATACCCACCTCTGGAGTGGATTTGGACACTGCTCCTCTCAGAACTTCTGTAGAGACTGAAACTCATGTTTCTTCTCAAGGATCAGAAGGAAATCCTTCCATTCTCAACGTACAAACAGGAATGAAAGAAGGTGTCCCAGGAACAGGGACTCACTCTGGAGACGCATGTGTTCCTCCAGAGGTTACCACTGTACCACATGTATCAAGGGATGAGTTCCAAACCCTTGTCACCTCTGTGGAACAAACATTGAAAGAGTTGAAAAGTTCTTTCTCCACTTTTGCAGAAACAACTTCTACGGCAATGAAAAATCTGAACACCAAAATGGACAATCTGTCCACAGAGGTGAAATCTGCCATTTCAGAGATGAAGTCTTCTGCTGCCACAACCACCACTTCTGCCGCAACAACAACAACTTCTTCGATTGAGGACTCCATCAACAAATTCCTCGATCAAATAAACAAACAGACTTCAGAGTCAACGGGCATCACTCCTGCAGATCTACAGAAGGCCCTACAGAAAGTTCAAGAAGAAGCAATGAGAAATACTATGCTGATGCAACCCAAAGAATACATGACCAGAGCACAGCTGACAGAGCTTGGGCAGAATGTGATCAACCAAGTTACAGAGGTCATCCTCTCGTTCACCACTGCCAATGCCAACTTCGTCAAAGACTTCAGGGCAAGTGTGGGGAAAATGAGATTCAGAACAGAAGCAGAATTGGGAACACTGCTTGGCCTCTGTGATGACGTATGCGCGAAACTGATCGCTGCTGGAGCCCAAATGCCAAAGAAACCCGATGCTTCCTGCAGAGCAGAGGGTACCTCAGACAAGGGTCAGGATGACTCTGATGATGATGACCATCCTGGTCCATCAGATCATCCTGAGGGGGAGAAAACAACAGAGACTTCTGCAAGCAGAGGACTTATAGGTCCACCAATAGCCGCAGAACCTGTCAGTCAAGCCCCTCCAGAACAAACCCAACAACAACAGCAACAAACAGAACAGACCACATAGGCAATACCCACTTCTGTGGAATCAACTGCTGAGCCAACCAAGGATGCTACAAAAGAAACAACAGAGGCTACAACCTTCCCAGAGGTAATAAACTTAGAAGAGAGCCCACCAAACCAACCTGAAACTACAGAAGCTCAGAAGACCACAGAGGAAGCACCCACCTCTGTGGAATTCCCCTCTATGTTTGGTGAAGATGCTCAACATCTGTCATCATCCTCTGAAGAAGAACTTCCCTCCCAACCACCAAAAGAAACAGACACACCCAAAACCTTCCCGAGGAAGAAGTCAATAGCCCACAAACCACAAAGATCAAAAACCTCTGCTGCGTCTCTTCTGAGAAAAATGTAAGAAATAAAGACAAATCGAATAGCAAAAAGAGGAGATGACAGCCACAGGCCTACAACAGCACAAAGAATGGCAAGGCAATTCGACTTTCCTCAATCCCCAGAGCTCACAGAAGAAGTAACTGAAGAACCTCCAACAGAGGTTACAGAGCCAAAACAACCAGAACAACAAAAGACCTCTCAAGCACAAGTGTCAGATTCCACAGAGGCAACTCCCATCAATCCAATAGAACCACCGAAGGCCAAAGACAAGGGAAAGGCAAAGGCTACAGAAGAGCCAAAGAAGAAGAAAACAATGCCCAACCCCACAGAGAAGCTCATGAAAAGTGCCTTCGATGCCTTCCATACCCTAAAACCTGAAGAAGAAGACTGGGCGTATGGATTGAAACCTATGACTGATATTCCACTAACAGGCAGAGCTGTAGAAGTAGTTCGTCAGATGGAGAGTCTCAGAAGACAACCACCTCCACGTGGTCAAGCAGTTGAAGAAATGGAAGAAGAGGTCCACAGAAGCCTCTACAAAGCTCCATATGAGACAAATCTTCCAATAGACTACGTCTCTGATCCCAGAATCAGACAAGAGTTTGAGAATCTCTTCTGCAGAACAAAGGCAAGATCCAGAGCAGAAGTCTTCTCAAACCACAAGATCGAAAAAGTAATCTTCTGTAGGTTCTCCACTACAAAAACTTATCCAAGAGTCAGGTACAACCTCTACAGAGTCAAGAGGGACAACAAATCAGAAACCACCTTCGCAGATGCTGACATAAGGAATCTGAATCCCTACGATCTACCTGAGCTTCTGCAATGGACAAAAGAGAACTACAATACAGAGGCAAACGTCAGAGCTTATCAAGTATTCAGAAAGGCTATGCGAGAAAAGCTTCTGGTATACAGTATGTCAGACTTCCAACTTGGAATAGATCTCGGCCTTAAGCATCTCAACCTTCGTCTACCAGAAGATCGCTGCCCACCTGATGCTGTGCCAAACTCCATACTTACAGAACCAAGGATCGGGTTAGTCTATCTAAACTCAAAAGGCGAAGCCAAACTTTTCCTGCCTCTGGAAAGTCAGAAGTACTCTACGAAAACCTTGAACAAATTCAGAGCAACCCTGATGGAATACAGAGATACAGAAATGATGAAGAGGGACACTGCAGATGCCTTCATCACAGATATCGATGCCACAATACGCCTGAGAGAGCTCTGCATCAGTTTCTACAGAGAGATCAGAGAAGTCGGCAATGACAACAGAAGCTACAATGATTTCCCAGACGCCAAAATCTGATTCTCAAAACAGATCTCTGTGAATCTTATTAATGTATCTTTCAAATATACTCAAATGTAAAATGCCTTTGGCACTTCTTTGAAATGAAAGAACATTCGAGGTATTGTTTAACCTCTGTTATTTAATACTTAGCCTTAGAAGAACTTAAGAGTCAAAATTTTTATTTTTCACTACTTAGGGGGAGATTGTTAGCTTCAATCTTCCTAATCATAGAAATACTTAGAAGTAGTGAAAAATAGGCTAAGTATAGAAAAGCCTCTCACAGAGGCTCTGCCACTTCTTCCAGAAGATCAAGTCCAGAAAGCCACAGAACCTACAGAGGTGATCAACAGAACCTCTGTAGTGCGAACAGAAGATCAACTCGGAAACAAGTGAAGACTGCTCCACAGAAGGTCAGACCATAGAACCTCTGTAATGCCTTACAGAGCCTCTGTGGTCTGCTATGAAGACTTAGAAGATATTTCTGGATACGTTCATCAACTTGCATGAAAACGTACACTGTCAAACACGTGTCAAGCTCTGAGTGGACTCAATAGGTCATGGTACAAAATAGACGTCTGCGCCATTTAATGCATTTACCAAATACTACATCTGCTCCATTAAATGCGCATGGCTCAAACAACTGCTCATACCATCCAGTCTACTATTCACTCCATCCAGTTCACTGTTCACCCCATCCAGTTCACTATTCATGCTGTAAAAGGAACAGTGACCTATATACATAGTCTTCTAAGAGTAATATAAAAGGATCTCTCATGTTGAGATCTTCCTTCAACAATTTGAAGAACGATACACAAGGAATCACTAATACTCTCAAACTTTATAGTCAAATATCTGAGTGTTATATTCTCACACACACCAACAGTTCTTAATCTGTTCATGGTGTTCTTATTATATATTGAATAATAGTAACTGTTCAAGAAATCCTTTTCCTTCTTTACTGTTTTCTTTATATGAGTTTGTTTCAATATCTATCAAACATCTGTTAGTTTAATACGCTTCCGCATCAAACTCTAAACTCAACTAATAGACTGTTAATCTTGTTTAAGTGAATCTGGGATCCAACATTTACAACGAGATCTAATTGCGACTTTAAGGGGCTCGAAATAATGTATTTCCAAAACTGGTCATGTTAAAACGGGTTTTGCGCATTGTTTTTGTAAAATTCATATAAAATTGGTCATTGATCCAAAAAATATGCATTTTAGACAATTAGATTCCTAAGAAATAGTAGTACGTTTTTAATTTAGATGTCAAATCTTAATTTGTTCTCTAAGTATGAGTAAATCGTCAAAACGCTTGTAGGACGGAAGTTGTAACTTTTCAAAGTTGTTTTCTACTAAAAACTAGGGGTGACAATCGGTCGGGTCGGGTCGGGCCGAAAAACCCCCATCCCGATCGGGTTTTGGGTGGACAAAACAGGCCCCGAAACCCTTCCTAAGTAAAGTTCGAGTTTCGGACTTTGGGTCTAATCGGTTTTCGGGTTCATCGGGTCGGGTTCATCGGGTTTCGGACTTAGATCTAAGCATAAAGTTCTGTTAGTTGAAAAATCCGTATAAAATCACTCACTCATTGGTCTGATTGAGGTGTATAATATATCGATGGAAAGCTCTCTGTGTCTAGAACAACTTTCTAGTTTACAACGAGATCTAATTGCGACTTTAAGGGGCTCGAAATAATGTTTTTCCAAAACTGGTCATGTTAAAACGGGTTTTGCACACTGTTTTTGTAAAATTCATATAAAATTGGTCATTGATCCAAAAAATATGCATTTTAGACGATTAGATTCCTAAGAAATAGTAGTACGTTTTTAATTTAGATGTCAAATCTTAATTTGTTCTCTAAGTATGAGTAAATCGTCAAAACGCTTGTAGGACGGAAGCTGTAACTTTTCTACTAAAAACTAGGGGTGAGCATCGGTCGGGTCGGGTCGGGCCGAAAAACCCCCATCCCGATCGGGTTTTGGGTGGACAAAACAGGCCCCGAAACCCTTCCTAAGTAAAGTTCGAGTTTCGGACTTTGGGTCTAATCGGTTTTCGGGTTCATCGGGTCGGGTTCATCGGGTTTCGGACTTAGTTCTAAGCATAAAGTTCTGTTTGTTGAAAAATCCGTATAAAATCACTCACTCATTGGTCTGATTGAGGTGTATAATATATCGATGGAAAGCTCTCTGTGTCTAGAACAACTTTCTAGTTTACAACGAGATCTAATTGCGACTTTAAGGGGCTCGAAATAATGTATTTCCAAAACTGGTCATGTTAAAACGGGTTTTACGCACTGTTTTTGTAAAATTCATATAAAATTGGTCATTGATCAAAAAAATATGCATTTTAGACGATTAGATTCCTAAGAAATAGTAGTACGTTTTTAATTTAGATGTCAAATCTTAATTTGTTCTCTAAGTATGAGTAAATCGTCAAAACGCTTGTAGGACGGAAGTTGTAACTTTTCAAAGTTGTTTTCTACTAAAAACTAGGGGTGACCATCGGTCGGGTTTTGGGTGGACAAAACAGGCCCCGAAACCCTTCCTAAGTAAAGTTCGAGTTTCGGACTTTGGGTCTAATCGGTTTTCGGGTTCATCGGGTCGGGTTCATCGGGTTTCGGACTTAGATCTAAGCATAAAGTTCTGTTTGTTGAAAAATCCATATAAAATTACTCACTCATTGGTCTGATTGAGGTGTATAATATATTGATGGAAAGCTCTCTGTGTCTAGAACAACTTTCTAGTTTACAACGAGATCTAATTGCGACTTTAAGGGGCTCGAAATAATGTATTTCCAAAACTGGTCATGTTAAAACGGGTTTTGCGCACTGTTTTTGTAAAATTCATATAAAATTGGTCATTGATCCAAAAAATATGCATTTTAGACGATTAGATTCCTAAGAAATAGTAGTACGTTTTTTATTTAGATGTCAAATCTTAATTTGTTCTCTAAGTATGGGTAAATCGTCAAAACGCTTGTAGGACGGAAGCTGTAACTTTTCAAAGTTGTTTTCTACTAAAAACTAGGGGTGAGCATCGGTCGGGTCGGGTCGGGCCGAAAAACCCCCATCCCGATCGGGTTTTGGGTGGACAAAACAGGCCCCGAAACCCTTCCTAAGTAAAGTTCGAGTTTCGGACTTTGGGTCTAATCGGTTTTCGGGTTCATCGGGTTTCGGACTTAGATCTAAGCATAAAGTTCTGTTTGTTGAAATATCCGTATAAAATCACTCACTCATTGGTCTGATTGAGGTGTATAATATATCGATGGAAAGCTCTCTGTGTCTAGAACAACTTTCTAGTTTACAACGAGATCTAATTGCGACTTTAAGGGGCTCGAAATAATGTATTTCCAAAACTGGTCATGTTAAAACGGGTTTTGCGCACTGTTTTTGTAAAATTCATATAAAATTGGTCATTGATCCAAAAAATATGCATTTTAGACGATTAGATTCCTAAGAAATAGTAGTACGTTTTTAATTTAGATGTCAAATCTTAATTTGTTCTCTAAGTATGAGTAAATCGTCAAAACGCTTGTAGGACGGAAGCTGTAACTTTTCAAAGTTGTTTTCTACTAAAAACTAGGGGTGAGCATCGGTCGGGTCGGGTCGGGCCGAAAAACCCCCACCCCGATCGGGTTTTGGGTGGACAAAACAGGCCCCGAAACCCTTCCTAAGTAAAGTTCGAGTTTCCGACTTTGGGTCTAATCGGTTTTCGGGTTCATCGGGTCGGGTTCATCGGGTTTCGGACTTAGATCTAAGCATAAATTTCTGTTAGTTGAAAAATCCGTATAAAATCACTCACTCATTGGTCTGATTGAGGTGTATAATATATCGATGGAAAGCTCTCTGTGTCTAGAACAACTTTCTAGTTTACAACGAGATCTAATTGCGACTTTAAGGGGCTCGAAATAATGTTTTTCCAAAACTGGTCATGTTAAAACGGGTTTTGCACACTGTTTTTGTAAAATTCATATAAAATTGGTCATTGATCCAAAAAATATGCATTTTAGACGATTAGATTCCTAAGAAATAGTAGTACGTTTTTAATTTAGATGTCAAATCTTAATTTGTTCTCTAAGTATGAGTAAATCGTCAAAACGCTTGTAGGACGGAAGCTGTAACTTTTCTACTAAAAACTAGGGGTGAGCATCGGTCGGGTCGGGTCGGGCCGAAAAACCCCCATCCCGATCGGGTTTTGGGTGGACAAAACAGGCCCCGAAACCCTTCCTAATTAAAGTTCGAGTTTCGGACTTTGGGTCTAATCGGTTTTCGGGTTCATCGGGTCGGGTTCATCGGGTTTCGGACTTAGTTCTAAGCATAAAGTTCTGTTTGTTGAAAAATCCGTATAAAATCACTCACTCATTGGTCTGATTGAGGTGTATAATATATCGATGGAAAGCTCTCTGTGTCTAGAACAACTTTCTAGTTTACAACGAGATCTAATTGCGACTTTAAGGGGCTCGAAATAATGTATTTCCAAAACTGGTCATGTTAAAACGGGTTTTACGCACTGTTTTTGTAAAATTCATATAAAATTGGTCATTGATCAAAAAAATATGCATTTTAGACGATTAGATTCCTAAGAAATAGTAGTACGTTTTTAATTTAGATGTCAAATCTTAATTTGTTCTCTAAGTATGAGTAAATCGTCAAAACGCTTGTAGGACGGAAGTTGTAACTTTTCAAAGTTGTTTTCTACTAAAAACTAGGGGTGACCATCGGTCGGGTTTTGGGTGGACAAAACAGGCCCCGAAACCCTTCCTAAGTAAAGTTCGAGTTTCGGACTTTGGGTCTAATCGGTTTTCGGGTTCATCGGGTCGGGTTCATCGGGTTTCGGACTTAGATCTAAGCATAAAGTTCTGTTTGTTGAAAAATCCATATAAAATTACTCACTCATTGGTCTGATTGAGGTGTATAATATATTGATGGAAAGCTCTCTGTGTCTAGAACAACTTTCTAGTTTACAACGAGATCTAATTGCGACTTTAAGGGGCTCGAAATAATGTATTTCCAAAACTGGTCATGTTAAAACGGGTTTTGCGCACTGTTTTTGTAAAATTCATATAAAATTGGTCATTGATCCAAAAAATATGCATTTTAGACGATTAGATTCCTAAGAAATAGTAGTACGTTTTTTATTTAGATGTCAAATCTTAATTTGTTCTCTAAGTATGGGTAAATCGTCAAAACGCTTGTAGGACGGAAGCTGTAACTTTTCAAAGTTGTTTTCTACTAAAAACTAGGGGTGAGCATCGGTCGGGTCGGGTCGGGCCGAAAAACCCCCATCCCGATCGGGTTTTGGGTGGACAAAACAGGCCCCGAAACCCTTCCTAAGTAAAGTTCGAGTTTCGGACTTTGGGTCTAATCGGTTTTCGGGTTCATCGGGTTTCGGACTTAGATCTAAGCATAAAGTTCTGTTTGTTGAAATATCCGTATAAAATCACTCACTCATTGGTCTGATTGAGGTGTATAATATATCGATGGAAAGCTCTCTGTGTCTAGAACAACTTTCTAGTTTACAACGAGATCTAATTGCGACTTTAAGGGGCTCGAAATAATGTATTTCCAAAACTGGTCATGTTAAAACGGGTTTTGCGCACTGTTTTTGTAAAATTCATATAAAATTGGTCATTGATCCAAAAAATATGCATTTTAGACGATTAGATTCCTAAGAAATAGTAGTACGTTTTTAATTTAGATGTCAAATCTTAATTTGTTCTCTAAGTATGAGTAAATCGTCAAAACGCTTGTAGGACGGAAGCTGTAACTTTTCAAAGTTGTTTTCTACTAAAAACTAGGGGTGAGCATCGGTCGGGTCGGGTCGGGCCGAAAAACCCCCACCCCGATCGGGTTTTGGGTGGACAAAACAGGCCCCGAAACCCTTCCTAAGTAAAGTTCGAGTTTCGGACTTTGGGTCTAATCGGTTTTCGGGTTCATCGGGTCGGGTTCATCGGGTTTCGGACTTAGATCTAAGCATAAA
>JAWVWS010000045.1:6297-45675 GCA_033807775.1 Saussurea involucrata
ACAGTTAGTACTGCTTGTGCATATCGAAGACTGTTAGTACTGCTCGTGAGTTAATGCTGCTGGTTTTCTGATAATACTGTTGGTACACATTGATGTTAATACTGCTTGTGTTCATATTTTTGGTATGCGAAGATTTTGGAGATAAAGATGGATTGATTGAAGATATGCTTAAAGAAGATTCAGAAGATCAATTTATTTTTGATAGTTATCTTGTAATTATTGTGTATAAATTGAATTCAATAGATAGCTATTCGATACGCAAGTTTTTCGAATTCGTTTTAGAGAAAATTAACCTCAAGGTTTAGAACCCTATTTCTAGAGAAGTAGAAGTCGTCTTGATAGAGCCTGTTCATCAAGATTGAGGTTTGGTTGTAAGCTTGTGAGTTGAATTCGTGAATACAAACAGTTGTGTGATTTCTGATATATTGTTCTTTGATTGTGTGAATTAAAGTTCTTTTCCGCAGATTCTTTAATTCTGAGTTCTAAGTATTATTAGTCTTGTTAAGATTCGATCCTGACAAGTGGTATCAGAGCTTGTGTTTCTTAGAATTCTACAATCATTATGGAAAATTCTTTTGAATCAAACAGTACTCTTGTTTCTAAGGTTCCCATGCTCAGACCCAATGAGTTTGACATGTGGAAAATTAGAATCAAGCAGTATATTCTGCTTACTGATTATTCCATCTGGGATATCATTGAGAATGGTCCATGTGCTGAAGGAAGAATTGGACCAGATGGCAAAAGACCTCCTCCAAAGACTGATGCAGAGAGAAAAGTCAGACAAATAGAGAAGAAGGCCTTAAGCACTCTGTTTTTGGCTATCCCCAATGAATATCAGCATCAATTTCATCACTGCACTGATGCTCAGATTCTGTGGAATGCATTGGAAAAGAGATTCACTGGCACCAAAAGCACCAAGAGGAATCAGAAGGCTATTCTCAAGCAGCAGTATGAAAACTTTACCTCTACTAAGAATGAGTCTATGACTCAAACTTTTGATAGATTTAATAAGCTGATTGGAGAATTGGCCACAGTAGGAGTCAAGATGGAGGCTGATGATGTTAACAGAAAGTTCTTAAGATCATTAGGTGAAGAGTGGACAATGTATACTGTGTCCTTCAGACAGAATGACCAATTGGAAGATAAAGAGCTTGATGATCTTTACAATGATCTTAGAGTCTTTGAAGCAGAGGTTGAAGCCAAAAAGAAGCCCTCTGGATATGTACATAATGCTGCACTCCTTTCAGCATCACCTGATTCTACTGCTAACTCTGAATCAGTTAGTACTGCTGGTTCAGTTAGTGCTGCTGGTGGAGTCAATCAGGAAAAGACCAATGATTCAGTACTAGAAGCCTTCTTTTCTAGTCATGTTAATTCCTCATTGATTAATGATGACTTAGAACAGATTAATACTGATGATCTTGAAGAGATGGATATCAAGTGGTAGATGGCTATGCTGTCTATGAGGGTGAAGAGATTCATAAAAAGGACAGGGAGAAACAACTTTTCCCAAAGAAGAGAAGATGGTGCTGGATTTGACAAGTCCAAAGTTGAATGCTACAAGTGTCACAAGATGGGACACTTTGCCAGGGAATGCAGAGGTGGAACATCTCACAACAGCCATCAACAAACTCAGGCTGGAAGCTCCAATCAAAACATAAACTCTATTCAAGCTCTTGTCTCTCAACAAGGAATGGGATTTGATTGGAGTGATCAAGCAGAAGAGGCCATCCAAAATCAAGCACTTATGGCTGAAGTTTCAGATCTTCCCACTGAGGTAAAATCTAATCTCTGTACTCAATCTTGTATAGACACTGTTAAAAGATATAGAGATCACAACCAGGGAATGTGTGATGACCTTAAGAGATTAGAGAAGGATAGAAGAGATTATGTAATAATTGTTGAGAAGATTGAAGAACAGATTAGGGCTTTTCAAGCCAATGAACTTCAACACTCCTATGATACAAACTACTGGAAATGGGAAAAGGATGGTCTAGAGTTCCAGCTTAGAGAATCCAGGGAAGAGTGTGAGAAACTAAAAGGAGAGCTTGAGAAAGTTAAACTTGATGTAGAAAAGTTTAATTGTGCCTCTAAAGTCATGGACAACATAATCAACTCTCAAATCCATAGTAAGTTGAAACCAGGCATAGGGTACAATGCCACACCCCCACCCTACAACAACAACTACATCCCTCCTAAGTCAGACCTATTAGAAACCAAGGATAGGAAGGACTTACCTGAAGGAGCCACTGAAGTAGATCCATTAGATAAAGTAGTTGAGGATAAGACTGAAAAAGAAGGATCTGGTGAGGAATGTGTAAGTCCATGTGTTAAGAACAATGAGATGAAAAGGACTGAAAAGGGAAAGGGAGTTCATTATACACAGACCACTGTTGTGAACTCTAATACTTGTGAACATTGTTCTTGCAAGAAATCTCAAGAGAATAAGCCCCAAAAACATGATAAAAAGAGGGGAAATCAAAGAAATTGTAATAACCAGTGGGCACAAAAGCAAGGAGTTGATCTGCAAAGGATTAACAGACCAAAACCTTGTTTTATTTGTGGCAAATTGAATCATCTTGCCAAACACTGTTATTTCAATCCTATTAACCAAAAGAAAAGTTTTCAAAGAAATTTTCATAAATCTTCTGGTTATAGGAAGCCTGCAAGGAATAATGTGGCTAAGAAACAAGCTGAATCCAAAAGCCACATGAGAAAACAGACTGAAAAGGAATGTGTCAATATATGGGTCCCCAAAAGCACTAATGTTAGTACTGCTACCTCAGATAGTACTGCTACCTCGGATAGTACTGCTGACAAGGATAGTGCTGCTAGAAGCAATACTACTGCCAATACTGCTGCTAGCAGTCTTAGTGCTGCTAACACTGTTAGTACTTCTTTTAAAGAGAATGCTGCTGCTAGCGGTGTTAGTACTGCTAACACTGTTAGTACTTCTTCTAAAGATAATACTGCTTCCAGTGTTAGTGTTGCTAACACTGTTAGTGCTGCTTCCAATGTTAGTGCTGCTAGACCAATCATATTGACAAAGTATTCCAGTACTGCAGTACCTAAGTTTGAAAATCTCATCAAAACCCAATGCAAGTACTTTGATGAGCAAGGGAGACCCAAGACCACTTTGGTTTGGGTTCCCAATAAAAACTAATTGATTTATCTTATGTGCAGGGCAACCAACAGCTCAAGGGGAAGAGCATCTGGCATGTTGATAGTGGTTGCTCCAGGCACATGACAGGTAACATGTCCTGCCTCAAAAATTTCAAAAGAATTGATGGAGGACATGTTGCTTTTGGGAATAATCCTGCAGGAGGTAAGATAAGTGGTAAAGGTGATGTTTCAAAAGGTAAGATGACATTTGAGGATGTTTACTATGTTGAGCAATTGAGATACAACCTGTTAAGTGTATCACAGGTCTGTGACAAGAAACATAGTATATTGTTTACTGATTCTGAATGCATTATTCTTGCTCCTGGATTCAAAGTAGTTGATGAAAACATGATACTATTGAGAACTCCTAGAAAGGATAATGTGTATTGTTTAGATTTAGAAAGTGTTTCATCTGATTCATCCCTAAACTGTTTGGTTTCAAAAGCTTCAATGGATGAATCATCACTTTGGCACAGAAGGATGTGTCACATGAATTTTAAAACAATGAATAAACTTGTTAAAAACAATTTGGTTAGGGGTTTACCATCAAAAGTTTTTTCATGTGATGATCATTGTGTTGCTTGTCTCAAAGGCAAACAACACAAAGCTTCTCATAAGTCCAAAGAGATAAACACTATCTCAAATCCTCTTCAGTTGTTGCATATGGATCTGTTTGGCCCTACAAATGTCATGAGCATTGGCAAGAAGTCATACTGCTTAGTTATTGTTGATGATTACTCTAGATTTACTTGGGTATATTTTCTGAGAACTAAAGATGAGACAAGTGGACTGATCAAATCTTTTATTCTTAGGATTGAAAACCAATCAAATCAAAAAGTGAAAGTCATTAGATCAGATAATGGGACTGAATTTAAAAACTTTGATCTAAACACCTTTTGTGAAGAAAAAGGAATTGAGAGACAATACAGTGCTCCTAGGACTCCACAACAGAATGGTGTTGCTGAGAGAAGGAATAGGACACTGATTGAGGCTGCTAGATCTCTGTTAGCTGACTCAAAATTACCCACTACCTTTTGGGCAGAAGCAGTTAATACTGCTTGTTATGTCCAAAACAGAGTGTTAGTAATAAACCTTAAAAACAAGACACCTTATGAGCTTTTTCAGAAAAAGAAACCATTTATTGGATTTTTCAAACCATTTGGCTGTCCTTGTACAATTCTCAATACCAAATCTCACTTAGGTAAGTTTGATAGCAAAGCAGATGATGGTTTTCTTGTTGGTTACTCATCTCAGAGTAAGGCTTACAGAGTGTTTAATACCTCTTCTAGAATAATTGAAGAAAGTGACAATGTCAAATGCAATGAGAACACACCAAATCCTATTGGTTCAGGTCCTGATTGGCTATTTGACATTGATTCACTCACTAATTCTTTGGGTTTCAGTAGTGATGTGAATGCAGGACAAAGGGATGCACCACCATCAGATCACAGAATTCAGTCTGTGATATTTCCACTCCCTTCCATTGATCCTGTTGATTTCTGTGAACAAGAAAAGGAAGCTGAACCCATTCAGAATGAAGAAGAGAGAAGAATAGAGGAAAGTCAGCCTTCAAGTCCAAATTCCAGAGTGTCAGAAGTGACTGAAGAAGCTGAAGAAGATCCACACTTAAATGAGTCAAATCTGGATGGGAACTTAGTTGAGGAACCTGGTCATCCATCAAGAACTCAGAAAAATCATCCTCCTGAGTTGGTTATAGGAGACATTGCTTCTCCCATGATGACTAGGAAACAAAGCAGACTGCAAGAGCTACAAGATCAGCAGAATACAGTTAATACTGTACTTACTTGCTTTTTATCCCAAATTGAGCCCAAAAAGGCTTATGATGCTATGAAAGATCCAAGTTGGATAGAAGCAATGCAAGAGGAGCTGCTACAGTTTAAATTACAGGATGTTTGGGACTTGGTGGACCTTCCAAAAGGTCATAGAGCAATAGGCACCAAGTGGATTTTCAGAAACAAGAAGGATGACAGAGGAATTGTGATCAGAAACAAAGCAAGGATGGTTGCCCAAGGGTATACTCAGGAAGAGGGGATAGACTATGAGGAAGTCTTTGCTCCAGTGGCAAGGATTGAAACAATTCGGCTATTTCTTGCCTATGCCTCATACATGAAGTTCAAGGTCTACCAAATGGATGTAAAAAGTGCTTTTCTGTATGGAAGTATTGATGAAGAAGAATATGTCTGTCAACCCCCTGGATTTGAGAATCCATTGCACCCTGACAGAGTGTACAAGTTGAAGAAGGCACTTTATGGTTTACATCAAGCCCCAAGAGCATGGTATGACACCCTGTCTACCTATCTATTGGAAAATGACTTTGAAAGAGGAGTCATTGACAAGACCTTGTGCATTAAGAGGAGAAAGAATGACACACTACTTGTTCAGATCTATGTGGATGACATCATCTTTGGATCCACAAATGATCACATGTGTAGAGAGTTTGAAGAGTTAATGCACAAGAGCTTCAAGATGAGTTCCATGGGAGAACTTACTTTCTTCCTTGGGCTTCAGGTGAAACAGAGGAAAGATGGGATTTTCATAAGCCAATCCAAATATGTGAAAGACATCCTGGACAAGTATGGTTTAACAGACTCAAAGTCAGCAAGCACACCAATGGAGACACACAAACAGATCACTGCAGATCTTGAGGGGGAGGATGTGGATGTCCATCATTACAGATCTATGATTGGATCACTCATGTATCTCACAGCCTCTAGACCAGACATTATGTTTCCAGTATGTGTTTGTGCCAGATTTTAGGTTACACCTAAGCAATCACACCTTCATGCAGTCAAAAGAATTTTTAGATACCTAAGAGGGCAACCTAGATTAGGTCTTTGGTATCCTTATGAATCTTCATTTGACCTGCTTGCATACTCAGATAGTGACTTAGGTGGAGCTAACATGGATAGGAAGTCTACTTCGGGTGGATGTCAGTTTTTGGGTACAAGACTTGTATCATGGCAGTGTAAGAAACAAACCACAGTGTCCTTATCCACAACAGAAGCTGAGTATATAGCTGCTGCAAGTTGCTGTTCTCAGGTGTTATGGATTCAGAATCAGATGTTGGACTATGGGGTAACATTTCTTCACACTCCAATCTTCATTGACAACAACAGTGCCATTAGCATTGTTAACAATCCTGTCAAGCACTCAAAAACAAAGCACATAGAGATCAGGTATCACTTTATTAGAGATTGTAATGAAAAGAAATTGATTCAAGTTGCTAAAGTTCATACCAATGACCAGTTTGCAGATCTATTCACAAAAGCTTTTGTTGTGGGTAGATTCACTTTCTTGGTAGCAAGTGTGGGCTTGATCAACCTTGAATAAATTCATGTTTTTTTCATTTTTTTTATATACCTGTATTTCTTTGTATATTTGGTGTTACTAACTAGCTTTCTCAGAACCTCAGTATGACTCAGATTGACAAGTGCTGCAAAGTGTAAGCATAGTTACTACTGCCAATGCAGAATTACTACTGCTAGTACATATTTTAATACTGCTAAGACGTTAATACTGCTTAGTAGTTAATACTGCATGTGTAGTTAATACTGCCTTGTTGTTAATACTGCTTAGTAGTTAATACTGCATGTGTTGTTAATACTGCTTTGTAGTTAATACTGCTTAGTTGTTAATACTGCTTTGTCGTTAATACTTCTTAGTAGTTAATACTGCATGTGTAGTTAATACTGCTTTGTAGTTAATACTGCTTAGTTGTTAATACTGCTTGAGTAGTTAATACTGCTGTGTAGTTAATACTGCCTTGCAGTTAATACTGCTCAGTCGTTAATACTGCTAAGACGTTAATACTGATTTTAGGGTTAATACTGCTATAAATACTCTTTCAGCCCGCCAAAGTTCATAATGTCTCTTTGCTTTCAATTTATCTCTCTCTCGTTCTAACCTTTTTCTCCCTATAATCTCTGTGTTTTCTATCCAAATCCTCAGGAAGAATGACGACAATGGAGTTTGTCGATGAGCACAATGAGATTGCGATGCTTCAGAAGCCAAAGCAGGCCGCAGGATTTCATGATATTGTGGATTTTCTCAAGTCCACACACATCTCTTATGCCCTAACAGTGTGCCCAACCATATATATAGAGCATCAAAAGCAATTTTAGGAGAATGCCACGGTTATATTCTAAGATGGCCAGAAAATCATTTGAACAAGGGTTTGTGACAAACCCTTGAAGGTCACAGAGGAAGTTCTCCGCATCACTCTTCACTTAGATGATGCCTCAGGTATATCCTATCTCTCTAATGATGAACTTTTCTCGACCTTACCAAGAATGGGGTATGAAGGAACCATTGGCGTTTTTAAATTCTACAAGTCAAAGTTTTTCACACAATGGCGATTTCTTGTTCATACTCTTATGCACTGTATTTCAAAGAAAACAACTGGATGGAGTGAGTTTAGCAGTCCCATTGCTTATGCCTTGGTCTGCTTAGCCACTGCCAGAAAGTTCAATTTTTCAGCAATGATTTTTAATGATCTTGTGGCAAACCTAGAATCCAAAAAGAGCTTTTACATGTATCCCAGGTTTGTCTAAGAAGTAATTACCCATGAATTGACGGATTTACCTCAGTTTGCTGAGGTATATGTGCCAAAACCCCCTAAAGGGAAGGTTTTCTCAAATATGAGAAGAATTCCTAGGGACTAGGAAGGAGTTGACACACCATTGTTCTCTACAATGATGGTTGTGTCCCACACCACTGAAGGTATGGCATCAGGGTCAAGGCCCCCATTAGACACACCCACTGATGGCCAATCCCAACCTTCCATCACCAAAGAAATCCCACAGTCCATTCTTGTAAGACCCACTCCACAAATCACCAAGAAATTTGAAAGAAGAAAGGTACACAAGGTTCCTTCCCTTGGTGTATCTCCTAATAGCCCAAAGCCTACAAGCCCTCTATTGGAGCATTCTCCAATAGAGAATATCGAAAGGGATACCACAGGGGTGTCTCCCAACCCCAAGAAGGTGCTCACTAAGGAGAAGGTTGAGCATGTGAGTCGCAAGGCTGCCACTACTTCTGCTAGCACAGAGAAGGCCAGTGGTAAAACAACTAAGACCATCCTCATGGAAACTCAGGCTGAGAAATCATCCAGAGGTCCCAGGTGCCAAGAAACCATGGGGGTAGGCAGCGCTTTTGCTAGGCAAAAGACTCCTACTAAATTTTCCAGTGATCCTTTAAAGGAGGTAAAAACTCCTAAACAGGGTGAGGATAGATATACTTATGAGGAATTGATGGACACCATTGCAAATATCAATATAGACGTTGTGAATCAACAGAAGGAGATTGATGAGCTTAAGAAGGTGGTTCTTTATCAAAACACCAAGATAGAGAAGAATAAGAAGATGATCACCAAGTTCTTAAAAGAAGAAGCCCCATAAATGATGCTCCCAAAAAGGGGGAGTTAGAAACTGAACTAAACATGGAGGATGCAAAGGTTGTGGGGGAGAATGAGCATAAGGTTGAGGGGGAGGCTGAGCAAGGTGATGAAATCACAAAGGAAGCAGAAACCGAACAAGCAGCAGAAACAGTTAATGCTGCAATATCTGAAATTGAAGCAGTAGTAGCTGAAATTCTGAAGAGTCTTATTGATGCAGCAGTATCTGAAAGTGAGAAGGAAGCAGTATCTGTCTCTACAATAACTAAATCTGAGATTGAAGCAGAGGTATTTGAGATTGTGAAGAATAGTGTTGAAGCAGCAGTATTAAAAATTGTAAAAGAAGCAGTAACAGCTAAAGCAGCAGAAATGGTTAATGCTGCTAGTCAAAAAGCAGCAGAAACCACTCAGGCAGCAGAAACCATCCCTGAAGCAGCAGAAACAAAGGAAACAGCTGAAACTATTCCTGAAGCTGTTAAATCTCTCAAAAGATCCAAGATGATGTCAAACAAAAGACCAAGAACAAAGTCTATAGCTTCAAAGAAGAAAGTTGTAAAGAAGCCTAGGGTGGAACCCATTGTAGAAGAAGCTAAGGAGGAAGTTGTGAAAGAGAAAGCTGATCAAGAAGTTGCTAAAGAAGAAGTGGCAACTCCATCAGGTCAACCAAGCAATGTACAATCACAAACAGATGCTCAATGTGATATGTATATTACTGTGGTTAACACTGATCCAATCCAAGCTGAACCTATATCTTCTATGGCTCCTGAGATCATCTTCTGGGACACATTGAGAGATCAGAGAAAGGAGTTCATTAGAATCAAAAGAGCAGATGAGAAGTTTGAGGTATGTCCTACTTGGGGAAGACTTATAAGGATGTGCTCTAGATCAGACTTGGAAGAGATGTTCAAGATAGGAATGAAGCTTTATGGAAATATGCTAACTGAGAGTGGAATGTCCATCACCAAAATGGTACTTGAATACTTGTGTCTAATGTTCAATACAGAAGCGGTTAAGTATTTGACAGAAAGGCAATTTCAAGCTGTTACCAATTGGATGCTTATTGAAAACTGTGGTGTGTATGTCATAACACTTGACTATGCATATCATGAGTATTATTTGGTGGATAAAATATACAAGAACAACATGACAAGGTTGAATGGAATGCTAAAAGCCAAGTTGGTGTGTGACAAAGATTCTGAAATGGGAAGATACTTGGTGAGAAGGACTGTCAATCAAAGTCTAGGTTTGAATCGTGATTTATGCGTTCATGATTAGATTTTGGAAGCATCATCTGAAGAACTTGACTTCTCAACCTGAAAAGTCAAGTTAGGGGGAGATTGTTGGGAACTAAAAGATTTGCTAAGTATGGATAATACTGCCAGAGCATAATTAATACTGCTAGAGTGAAGTTAGTACTGCTTGCCAAGATTAGTACTGCTGGATCAAAGTTAGTACTGCTGAGTCAAGTTAATGCTGTTGGAATATATTAATGCTGGTGGAACACAATTAGTACTGCTTGTGCATATCGAAGACTGTTAGTACTGCTCGTGAGTTAATGCTGCTGGTTTTCTGATAATACTGTTGGTACACATTGATGTTAATACTGCTTGTGTTCATATTTTTGGTATGCGAAGATTTTGGAGATAAAGATGGATTGATTGAAGATATGCTTAAAGAAGATTCAGAAGATCAATTTATTTTTGATAGTTATCTTGTAATTATTGTGTATAAATTGAATTCAATAGATAGCTATTCGATACGTACGTTTTTCGAATTCGTTTTAGAGATAATTAACCTCAAGGTTTAGAACCCTATTTCTAGAGAAGTAGAAGTCGTCTTGATAGAGCCTGTTCATCAAGATTGAGGTTTGGTTGTAAGCTTGTGAGTTGAATTCGTGAATAAAAACAGTTGTGTGATTTCTGATATATTGTTCTTTGATTGTGTGAATTAAAGTTCTTTTCCGCAGATTCTTTAATTCTGAGTTCTAAGTATTATTAGTCTTGTTAAGATTCGATCCTGACAAATTGCGACTTTAAGGGGCTCGAAATAATGTATTTCCAAAACTGGTCATGTTAAAACGGGTTTTGCGCACTGTTTTTGTAAAATTCATATAAAATTAGTCATTGATCCAAAAAATATGCATTTTAGACGATTAGATTCCTAAGAAATAGTAGTACGTTTTTAATTTAGATGTCAAATCTTAATTTGTTCTCTAAGTATGGGTAAATCGTCAAAATGCTTGTAGGACGGAAGCTGTAACTTTTCAAAGTTGTTTTCTACTAAAAACTAGGGGTGAGCATCGGTCGGGTCGGGTCGGGCCGAAAACCCCCCATCCCGATCGGGTTTTGGGTGGACAAAACAGGCCCCGAAACCCTTCCTAAGTAAAGTTCGAGTTTCGGACTTTGGGTCTAATCGGTTTTCGGGTTCATCGGGTCGGGTTCATCGGGTGTCGGACTTAGATCTAAGCATAAAGTTCTATTTGTTGAAAAATCCGTATAAAATCACTCACTCATTGGTCTGATTGAGGTGTATAATATATCGATGGAAAGCTCTCTGTGTCTAGAACAACTTTCTAGTTTACAACGAGATCTAATTGCGACTTTAAGGGGCTCGAAATAATGTATTTCCAAAACTGGTCATGTTAAAACGGGTTTTGCGCACTGTTTTTGTAAAATTCATATAAAATTGGTCATTGATCCAAAAAATATGCGTTTTAGACGATTAAATTCCTAAGAAATAGTAGTACGTTTTTAATTTAGATGTCAAATCTTAATTTATTCTCTAAGTATGGGTAAATCGTCAAAACGCTTGTAGGACGGAAGTTGTAACTTTTCAAAGTTGTTTTCTACTAAAAACTAGGGGTGAGCATCGGTCGGGTCGGGTCGGGCCGAAAAACCCCCATCCCGATTGGGTTTTGGGTGGACAAAACAGGCCCCGAAACCCTTCCTAAGTAAAGTTCGAGTTTCAGACTTTGGGTCTAATCGGCTTTCGGGTTCATCGGGTCGGGTTCATCGGGTTTCGGACTTAGATCTAAGCATAAAGTTCTGTTTGTTGAAAAATCCGTATAAAATCACTCACTCATTGGTCTGACTGAGGTGTATAATATATCGATGGAAAGCTCTTTGTGTCTAGAACAACTTTCTAGTTTACAACGAGATCTAATTACGACTTTAAGGGGCTCGAAATAATGTATTTCCAAAACTGGTCATGTTAAAACGGGTTTTGCGCACTGTTTTTGTAAAATTCATATAAAATTGGTCATTGATCCAAAAAATATGCATTTTAGACGATTAGATTCCTAAGAAATAGTAGTACGTTTTTAATTTAGATGTCAAATCTTAATTTGTTCTCTAAGTATGGGTAAATCGTCAAAACGCTTGTAGGACGGAAGCTGTAACTTTTTAAAGTTGTTTTCTACTAAAAACTAGGGGTGAGCATCGGTCGGGTCGGGTCGGGCCGAAAACCCCCCATCCCGATCGGGTTTTGGGTGGACAAAACAGGCCCCGAAACCCTTCCTAAGTAAAGTTCGAGTTTCGGACTTTGGGTCTAATCGGTTTTCGAGTTCATCGGGTCGGGTTCATCGGGTTTCGGACTTAGATCTAAGCATAAAGTTCTGTTTGTTGAAAAATCCGTATAAAATCACTCACTCATTGGTCTGATTGAGGTGTATAATATATCGATGGAAAGCTCTCTGTGTCTAGAACAACTTTCTAGTTTACATCGAGATCTAATTGCGACTTTAAGGGGCTCGAAATAATGTATTTCCAAAACTGGCCATGTTAAAACGGGTTTTGCGCACTTTTTTTGTAAAATTCATATAAAATTGGTCATTGATCCAAAAAATATGCGTTTTAGACGATTAGATTCCTAAGAAATAGTAGTACGTTTTTAATTTAGATGTCAAATCTTAATTTGTTCTCTAAGTATGGGTAAATCGTCAAAACGCTTGTAGGACGGAAGCTGTAACTTTTCAAAGTTGTTTTCTACTAAAAACTAGGGGTGAGCATCGGTCGGGTAGGGTCGGGCCGAAAAACCCCCATCCCGATCGGGTTTTGGGTGGACAAAAGAGGCCCCGAAACCCTTCTAAGTAAAGTTCGAGTTTCGGACTTTGGGTCTAATCGGTTTTCGGTTTCATCGGGTCGGGTTCATCGGGTTTCGGACATAGATCTAAGCATAAAGTTCTGTTTGTTGAAAAATCCGTATAAAATCACTCACTCATTGGTCTGATTGAGGTGTATAATATATCGATGGAAAGCTCTCTATGTCTAGAACAACTTTCTAGTTTACAACGAGATCTAATTGCGACTTTAAGGGGCTCGAAATAATGTATTTCCAAAACTGGTCATGTTAAAACGGGTTTTGCGCACTGTTTTTGTAAAATTCATATAAAATTGGTCATTGATCCAAAAACTATGCGTTTTAGACGATTAGATTCCTAAGAAATAGTAGTACGTTTTTAATTTAGAAGTCAAATCTTAATTTATTCTCTAAGTATGGGTAAATCGTCAAAACGCTTGTAGGACGGAAGTTGTAACTTTTCAAAGTTGTTTTCTACTAAAAATTAGGGGTGAGCATCGGTCGGGTCGGGTCGGGCCGAAAAACCCCCATCCCGATCGGGTTTTGGGTGGACAAAACAGGCCCCGAAACCCTTCCCAAGTAAAGTTCGTGTTTCGGACTTTGGGTCTAATCGGCTTTCGGGTTCATCGGGTCGGGTTCATCGGGTTTCGGACTTAGATCTAAGCATAAAGTTCTGTTTGTTGAAAAATCCGTATAAAACCACTCACTCATTGGTCTGATTGAGGTGTATAATATATCGATGGAAAGCTCTCTGTGTCTAGAACAACTTTCTAGTTTACAACGAGATCTAATTGCGATTTTAAGGGGCTCGAAATAATGTATTTCCAAAACTGGTCATGTTAAAACGGGTTTTGCGCACTGTTTTTGTAAAATTCATATAAAATTGGTCATTGATCCAAAAAATATGCATTTTAGACGATTCGATTCCTAAGAAATAGTAGTACGTTTTTAATTTAGATGTCAAATCTTAATTTGTTCTCTAAGTATGGGTAAATCGTCAAAACGCTTGTAGGACGGAAGCTGTAACTTTTCAAAGTTGTTTTCTACTAAAAACTAGGGGTGAGCATCGGTCGGGTTGGGTCGGGCCGAAAACCCCCCATCCCGATCGGGTTTTGGGTGGACAAAACAGGCCTCGAAACCCTTCCTAAGTAAAGTTCGATTTTCAGACTTTGGGTCTAATCGGTTTTCGGGTTCATCGGGTCGGGTTCATCGGGTTTCGGACTTAGATCTAAGCATAAAGTTCTGTTTGTTGAAAAATCCGTATAAAATCACTCACTCATTGGTCTGATTGAGGTGTATAATATATCGATGGAAAGCTCTTTGTGTCTAGAACAACTTTCTAGTTTACAACGAGATCTAATTGCGACTTTAAGGGGCTCGAAATAATGTATTTCCAAAACTGGCCATGTTAAAACGGGTTTTGCGCACTTTTTTTGTAAAATTCTTATAAAATTGGTCATTGATCCAAAAAATATGCGTTTTAGACGATTAGATTCCTAAGAAATAGTAGTACGTTTTTAATTTAGATGTCAAATCTTAATTTGTTCTCTAAGTATGGGTAAATCGTCAAAACGCTTGTAGGACGGAAGCTGTAACTTTTCAAAGTTGTTTTCTACTAAAAACTAGGGGTGAGCATCGGTCGGGTAGGGTCGGGCCGAAAAACCCCCATCCCGATCGGGTTTTGGGTGGACAAAACAGGCCCCGAAACCCTTCTAAGTAAAGTTCGAGTTTCGGACTTTGGGTCTAATCGGTTTTCGGGTTCATCGGGTCGGGTTCATCGGGTTTCGGACTTAGATCTAAGCATAAAGTTCTGTTTGTTGAAAAATCCGTATAAAATCACTCACTCATTGGTCTGATTGAGGTGTATAATATATCGATGGAAAGCTCTCTGTGTCTAGAACAACTTTCTAGTTTACAACGAGATCTAATTGCGACTTTAAGGGGCTCGAAATAATGTATTTCCAAAACTGGTCATGTTAAAACGGGTTTTGCGCACTGTTTTTGTAAAATTCATATAAAATTGGTCATTGATCCAAAAAATATGCGTTTAGACGATTAGATTCCTAAGAAATAGTAGTACGTTTTTAATTTAGATGTCAAATCTTAATTTATTCTCTAAGTATGGGTAAATCGTCAAAACGCTTGTAGGACGGAAGTTGTAACTTTTCAAAGTTGTTTTCTACTAAAAACTAGGGGTGAGCATCGGTCGGGTCGGGTCGGGCCGAAAAACCCCCATCCCGATCGGGTTTTGGGTGGACAAAACAGGCCCCGAAACCCTTCCCAAGTAAAGTTCGTGTTTCGGACTTTGGGTCTAATCGGCTTTCGGGTTCATCGGGTCGGGTTCATCGGGTTTCGGACTTAGATCTAAGCATAAAGTTCTGTTTGTTGAAAAATCCGTATAAAACCACTCACTCATTGGTCTGATTGAGGTGTATAATATATCGATGGAAAGCTCTCTGTGTCTAGAACAACTTTCTAGTTTACAACGAGATCTAATTGCGATTTTAAGGGGCTCGAAATAATGTATTTCCAAAACTGGTCATGTTAAAACGGGTTTTGCGCACTGTTTTTGTAAAATTCATATAAAATTGGTCATTGATCCAAAAAATATGCATTTTAGACGATTAGATTCCTAAGAAATAGTAGTACGTTTTTAATTTAGATGTCAAATCTTAATTTGTTCTCTAAGTATGGGTAAATCGTCAAAACGCTTGTAGGACGGAAGCTGTAACTTTTCAAAGTTGTTTTCTACTAAAAACTAGGGGTGAGCATCGGTCGGGTCGGGTCGGGCCGAAAACCCCCCATCCCGATCGGGTTTTGGGTGGACAAAACAGGCCTCGAAACCCTTCCTAAGTAAAGTTCGAGTTTCAGACTTTGGGTCTAATCGGTTTTCGGGTTCATCGGGTCGGGTTCATCGGGTTTCAGACTTAGATCTAAGCATAAAGTTCTGTTTGTTGAAAAATCCGTATAAAATCACTCACTCATTGGTCTGATTGAGATGTATAATATATCGATGGAAAGCTCTCTGTGTCTAGAACAACTTTCTAGTTTACAACGAGATCTAATTGCGACTTTAAGGGGCTCGAAATAATGTATTTCCAAAACTGGTCATGTTAAAACGGGTTTTGCGCACTGTTTTTGTAAAATTCATATAAAATTGGTCATTGATCCAAAAAATATGCATTTTAGACGATTAGATTCCTAAGAAATAGTAGTACGTTTTTAATTTAGATGTCAAATCTTAATTTGTTCTCTAAGTATGGGTAAATCGTCAAAACGCTTGTAGGACGGAAGCTGTAACTTTTCAAAGTTGTTTTCTACTAAAAACTAGGGGTGAGCATCGGTCGGGTCGGGTCGGGCCGAAAAACCCCCATCCCGATCGGGTTTTGGGTGGAAAAAACAGGCCCCGAAACCCTTCCTAAGTAAAGTTCGAGTTTCGGACTTTGGGTCTAATCGGTTTTCGGGTTCATCGGGTCGGGTTCATCGGGTTTCGGACTTAGATCTAAGCATAAAGTTCTGTTTGTTGAAAAATCCGTATAAAATCACTCACTCATTGGTCTGATTGAGGTGTATAATATATCGATGGAAAGCTCTCTTTGTCTAGAACAACTTTCTTGTTTACAACGAGATCTAATTGCGACTTTAAGGGGCTCGAAATAATGTATTTCCAAAACTGGTCATGTTAAAACGGGTTTTGCGCACTGTTTTTGTAAAATTCATATAAAATTGGTCATTGATCCAAAAAATATGCATTTTAGACGATTAGATTCCTAAGAAATAGTAGTACGTTTTTAATTTAGATGTCAAATCTTAATTTGTTCTCTAAGTATGGGTAAATCGTCAAAACGCTTGTAGGACGGAAGCTGTAACTTTTCAAAGTTGTTTTCTACTAAAAACTAGGGGTGAGCATCGGTCGGGTCGGGTCGGGCCGAAAAACCCCCATCCCGATCGGGTTTTGGGTGGACAAAACAGGCCCCGAAACCCTTCCTAAGTAAAGTTCGAGTTTCGGACTTTGGGTCTAATCGGTTTTCGGGTTCATCGGGTCGGGTTCATCGGGTTTCGGACTTAGATCTAAGCATAAAGTTCTGTTTGTTGAAAAATCCGTATAAAATCACTCACTCATTGGTCTGATTGAGGTGTATAATATATCGATGGAAAGCTCTCTTTGTCTAGAACAACTTTCTTGTTTACAACGAGATCTAATTGCGACTTTAAGGGGCTCGAAATAATGTATTTCCAAAACTGGTCATGTTAAAACGGGTTTTGCGCACTGTTTTTGTAAAATTCATATAAAATTGGTCATTGATCCAAAAAATATGCATTTTAGACGATTAGATTCCTAAGAAATAGTAGTACGTTTTTAATTTAGATGTCAAATCTTAATTTGTTCTCTAAGTATGGGTAAATCGTCAAAACGCTTGTAGGACGGAAGCTGTAACTTTTCAAAGTTGTTTTCTACTAAAAACTAGGGGTGAGCATCGGTCGGGTAGGGTCGGGCCGAAAAACCCCCATCCCGATCGGGTTTTGGGTGGACAAAACAGGCCCCGAAACCCTTCCTAAGTAAAGTTCGAGTTTCAGACTTTGGGTCTAATCGGTTTTCGGGTTCATCGGGTCGGGTTCATCGGGTTTCGGACTTAGATCTAAGCATAAAGTTCTGTTTGTTGAAAAATCCGTATAAAATCACTCACTCATTGGTCTGACTGAGGTGTATAATATATCGATGGAAAGCTCTTTGTGTCTAGAACAACTTTCTAGTTTACAACGAGATCTAATTGCGACTTTAAGGGGCTCGAAATAATGTATTTCCAAAACTGGTCATGTTAAAACGGGTTTTGCGCACTGTTTTTGTAAAATCCATATAAAATTGGTCATTGATCCAAAAAATATGCATTTTAGACGATTAGATTCCTAAGAAATAGTAGTACGTTTTTAATTTAGATGTCAAATCTTAATTTGTTCTCTAAGTATGGGTAAATCGTCAAAACGCTTGTAGGACGGAAGCTGTAACTTTTCAAAGTTGGTTTCTACTAAAAACTAGGGGTGAGCATCGGTCGGGTCGGGTCGGGCGGAAAAACCCCCATCCCGATCGGGTTTTGGGTTGACAAAACAGGCCCCAAAACCCTTCCTAAGTAATTATTGTATTCAAAATTTATTGTAAAGTCTTGTAATTAGTCAAAGCTTGAAAAGTCAAATGTAAAAGTCAAAGTCATGAAAAGTCAAAGTAGATTAGATTTAATGCTTTGTAATCCTAGGTATAAATAGGATTAGTTAGCTTAGATGTCAAGTAAGTCAAAAGAAAGAGATTCATTAGTGATCTTAATTGTAATATTCTAGAGAGAGAAGTGAGAGCATTCTAGAGAGAGAAAGTGCATCATTCTTATGCAAATCTCTATTATGTTCAAGATCAATGGATGATTTGATGATTACCTAATAGAAATTGGTTTATCAATTGGTATCAGAGCTTTGGGAGATTGAATTGTGTGCAAATTCGTCCAATTTCTTGAAGATTTGAAGATTTTTTGAAGATTTTAAAAGAAAATCTCCATTGTTGAAGAACTTGAAGAACACAAATGGGTTATGCATTTCTTGCTTGTTTTTTGTTTTGATTTTGATTGCAAAGTGTTTCTCCATTGATATAAATCAGTTTTGCATCAAAAGATTTACAAAAACACATCAAGAATTGATCAATTTGAAGATTTTGAATTTTTTTTGTGTTCTTGAAAAAGTGTGCTGTGAAGTTTTTTAGATTGTGATTTTGCAAAATATTGATGTTTTGATTCGTTTTTGTGCAAAATCCTTTCTAAAAAGTGTTTTTAGACATGTTTCAATCATAAATTTCAAGTCTTAATGCATAAATTTCACTTTTGAAATTTTTTGATTGAATGTGTTCTTGAGGTGTTCTTGAGAATCTTCAAAGTGTTCTTGATAAGAAAATTCTAGATCTTGATTTATGATCCAAAATTTTTAATTGAGATGTTTTAAAATGTGTTTTTTATTTTGTTTGATCTTAAAATTCAAGACTTAATATTTGTTTGTGAGTTTTTGAATGTGCAGGTTACACAACAAAAAAAAAGGAAGAAGAAAGAGAAGAATTCATCAAAATTGACTTTTAAAGTCAAATTTTTTGTTGCATATATCGAAACTCATCAGCTCTTAAAACAAGAATTCAAATTGAGTTGAATTCGAACTCTGTTAAGTTCGAATTGAGGTGAATTCGAATCGTTGTTTATTCGAATTGAGAAGGTGTGGGTTAATCTGAATTGATTTTGATTTACCAAGTATAGAATTCGAACCCAGTTAAGTCCGAATTGAGTGAATTCGAACCCTGTTAAGTTCGAATTGGGTGAATTCGAACCTTGTTAAGTTCGAATTGGGTGAATTCGAACCCTTCTGCATTCGAATTCCCTGAATTCGAACCCTTCTTCATCCGAATTCACTGAATTCGAACCCTTCTTTGATACGAATTCATCAATTCGGGCCATCAATTCGAACCCTTCTTTGATACGAATTCATCAATTCGAACCATCAATTCGAACCCTTCTTTGATACGAATTCATCAATTCGAACCATCAATTCGAACCCTTCTTTGATACGAATTCATCAATTCGGACCATCAATTCGAACCCTTCTTTGATACGAATTCATCAATTCGAACCATCAATTCGAACCCTTCTTTGATAGGAATTCATCAATTCGAACCATCAATTCGAACCCTTCTGCATTCGAATTCCTTGAATTCGAACCCTTCTGCATTCGAATTGATTGAATTCGAACCCTTATGCATTCGAATTGATTGAATTCGAACCCTTCTGAATTCGAATTGATTGATTTCGAATCCTTATACATCCGAATTTTTGAGAAAAAATTTTATCCCGAAATTTTTTCTATAGTGTATTTCATACACTGTAAGGGCTTTTCAAGAAAAAAATTTATATATATTTTTTAAGAGTGCACATAATTCTAACTTCTAAGCGAAGTTTCTCTTGACGATCACTCTATTAGGTATATTCTTGTTATTATTTTTGGTATTTTTCATCTAATTTTGTTGTTCAATTTTTCAGGATTTTATCAAAGATGTCTCAAATAGAGAAAGAGAGAAAATGGACTCTTTCTGAAGCTAAAGATGAGATCAAGCGTCTTGATGGTTTGCTTTCTAGATACATAAAATATTCTCATGATGATGAAAGAAAAATTACAAAACTCAAGTCTGAGAAAGCTACTTTAGAAGACAAAACCTCTTCTCTTGAGTCCGAACTGAAAGATTTGAATGGTAAGATTGTAGTTCTTGAAGAGAAGAACAAGACACTTGACATCTCAACTCATCAAGATGACATGAAGAAGCTTGAAGGAAGTATAAAAGCATTGGAGGAAGAAAATGCTAATCTGAAGAGACAAATTTTAGACATTTCTTCTTCAAATGATAAACTTATTAAAAGAGTTACTGATCTTGACGTTTATATTGCAGATCTTGAAACAAAGAAAGACAACTCAAGTCTGCACGATCAAATCGAGAATCTTCAAGAGAAAGTAACAACTCTTCAGAAAGAAAATGTCGATTTGAAGAGAAGAGAAGAAAAGAGAACGAAGTGGAACTTAAAGATACATGCTCAATTAAAAGAAGTTAAAGATATAGGAAAACGTTTGGATAGTGAAAATGCCGATCTAAAGAGAAAACTGTCTATTTTTTCTTTTGAAGAAAAGAAAGTTTTTGAAGAAAAGAAAGTACTTGAACTGAAATGCATAAAACTTTCAAAACAAGTTTCTGAATTTGAGAAAGTTTTATTCCTTGAAAAAGAAAAACTGGAAAAGGAAAGACTTGAATTTGAAGATAAAAGGAAAGAGTTTGAAGCGAAGAATGGGAAATTTGTCAGAGAAAATATCTGAGCTTCAAAAGGACTTAGAAAAGGAAAGACAAGAGCTAGATAAGGAAAGTGAAGAGCTAGAAAAGATGAAGAAAGCTGATTTTCAGGCTAGGTGCGTTAAAGACGAATTTTCTAAAGAAAGGAAGATATTTCGGCAGGAAATTCATAAATTGACAATGAATTTGGCTGCGTTATCGACTGATATCATGAAAGAGAAGAGGGTCAAGTCTAATATTCAGAAGAAACTTGATTTGGTGACCAAGGAACGGAATGACTTATCTTATAAAGTCAAGTCACTCAACAAATCCAAAAGTTATTCAGAATGTCCGATTAGACCGTCTAATCTTTTCTATGATACTTCAGTGGATAATTCTTCCAAATTTCAATCTGCTGATCTTCCTACATACAAGAAAGTCAACATGCAATGGAGAGAAAAAGGTACGTCTCCTAGAATAGAGTTACCAAAATCATCTGCTTCCACATCAAATGCCAAAAAGAACAATGCGTCGAAAGGTAAATCTTTTGTTCAACCTAATCCTATTCATTCTACAAATCATCTGATTAGGTTGGCACATAAAAAAATCTGTTGTTCTTACTGTGGATCAAATGATTTTGTACATAAAGATTATACTTCTTTTTGGTACGGTACTTATAGTATTCCTTTTAAGAAATCTACACCTAACCCACTAGGACCCAAGTGCCATTGGGTACCAATATCTGCTTAATCTGTTTTGCAGGTACATCATGTGTTGTGCTGAATGTTACATATATACCACACACATGACTGAAAACAGAAGAGAAGCGGCGTATTTGTTTGAAGAATATTTGTACCATTAAGGGGGAGCAAATACTGATGGTTTCTAAACATATCAGTTTAGGACCCGCACTTAAAAGAGAGTTTGGCTTTTGAACATATCAGTTCAAAACCCGTGCTTCAACGACAATGGCTTCTGAACAATTCAGTTCAGGACCCGTACCTCAAAGACTAAGACTTCTCATACTTCTCAGGTGATATCCTTAACTGTTACATCTTTCTGTTTCAAGGAACAAGTGGTGACAGGTAACATTGGATTATATTTTATTTCTACTGCTTTGAAAGTTTGAATCTTTTCAAATTTAATTCAATGAGATAAATTTTCAATTTTCATTCAATGAATTAAATGTGTACTAAAAGATGATTTTACAAGAAACTTTGTATTATCTAAGTTAGATTTGTTTCAAATTTCACCTCTGAAATAAATCGAAAGGTCAGCAAAACATGAATGAAATTATGCTGAATGCTCAAAGATATGTGAATCTGGATATATATAGAATATAATGCTCAAAAAGCCTATATGTCAGAATGATGAATGGAAATGAAAATATGGGCGAAGCACTATGTTTTAGAACCAAGTGATTGAGATAATATTGTTGCACTATCATTTAGTTTGAAAGTTTGTGCTTGTGGCCTTTCTGGTTTGGGAGAGTAAGTCCTAAGGGGTGCTCGACACCTAGTCCCTAAGATCAACTGGTCTGGGATCGGCTGACCCAAATCCTGCAATAGAACCAGATAGAAAGCCATGTTCTACTGGTACAAATGAGTTTAAGATATATCGATGTGGCCTTTCTGGTTTGGGAAATTAAGTTCTAAGGGGTGCTCGTCACCTAGCACCTAAGGCCAACTGGTCTGGGATCTGCTAACCCAAATCCTGCTATAGAACCAGATAGAAAGTCATGTTTAACGGTGTATCTTATTCTTACTAAACTTTTTGATCAAAAGATGCCAATGTGCACAAAATCAAAGGATGCCAATTGGCACAAAATCAAAAGATGCCAATGAGCACAAATCAAAAGATGCCAATGAGCACAAAAGAAAAGATGCCAATGAGCACACATCTCTTGAAACTTGGGGAAAATACAAAGTCGCGATAAACCCGTAAATTTATGAAATTCTGATTTTGGACAAATAGTGTGAGTAGAGCAAAGTATTATTATATGTTTTAGAATTGCATACGCTTGTTGCTAATCATATTTCGCATGCTAGCACACCAAATAGATTTAATAAAGGGGTTGAAACTGAACATTTTTAACTTGATATGCAATGATGTCTTGTTTTTGAATCCAAACACATGCATTTGATTTCATTTGACTGAAATATCCGTTAAATTTCATTAAGTTGAATTTCTTTTGTAAAGCTTTCAAATGATCAAATGTTAGTAGTTATAAAATGAAGTTCAATGAATTTCATTTTCCTTGTGTAAATTTTTTTAAAATTTGTGATACAATTTCATATACTGTGCGTTATTGAAACATATGCATACTTTCAGGGGGAGAAAACAAATTGCTCCAGAATTCTTATTTTGAGGGGGAGCAAGGTTATCCACTAAGGAGGAGATTGTTAGTAATACTAAGAGACGCGACTGAAATTGAAGAAGGTTTTCGATGATAATGATGCTCACTTTCATCGAAAAAGGGGGAGAAATGTTTAATTCAATTTCATGTCGAAGAGCTTTCAAGGTCAAAGGAGATGAAGATAAGCTCAAGAAATCATTAATTGTTTGAATTCAAAGCTTCAAAGGATTGTTCAAAGTTGAAGATTTCGGATCATGTGAAATCTGAAGTGTTGCTGAACTTGGTTATTTTAGATCTGAAAGACTCGGATTGTGCTTACACCTAAAAGTTCAAAAATGTGAAGATTTCGCATCCTTATGATTCGGATTCAAAGAGATTGACTTTACAAAAAGCTATTTGAAGATTATCTGAGCCTCAAATTTGAAGCGGTCAAAGATAAAGTATTGAAGATCAAGTACTGAAGACTGCTGCTATATTTTTTTAAATCTTGAATCCAAAGGGGGAGATTGTTAGAGCATTATTGTATTCAAAATTTATTGTAAAGTCTTGTAATTAGTCAAAGCTTGAAAACTCAAATGTAAAAGTCAAAGTCATGAAAAGTCAAAGTAGATTAGATTTAATGCTTTGTAATCCTAGGTATAAATAGGATTAGTTAGCTTAGATGTCAAGTAGGTCAAAAGAAAGAGATTCATTAGTGATCTTAATTGTAATATTCTAGAGAGAGAAGTGAGAGCATTCTAGAGAGAGAAAGTGCATCATTCTTATGTAAATCTCTATTATGTTCAAGATCAATGGATGATTTGATGATTACCTAATAGAAACTGGTTTATCAGTTCGAGTTTCGGACTTTGGGTCTAATCGGCTTTCGGGTTCATCGGGTCGGGTTCATCGGGTTTCGGACTTAGATCTAAGCATAAAGTTCTGTTTGTTGAAAAATCCGTATAAAATCACTCTGTTGGACAACCTAAGGGGGGGGGGGGTAAGGTTGTATTTAAAACTTTTACTTTCAAAAATTCTTTTTATAAATAAATACGGAGTAAGTACGGAATAATACAGAAGAGTGTAAATACAAACAGATACACAGATATTATATAAATAATTATAAATGCAAAGCAATTTATATAAACAGATATAATTTAAAAGCACAGCGGAAATGTAAATAGATAAGGGAAAGAAAATACTTGACAACGATATTTTTAAAGTGGTTCACCAAACACAAAGTTGGCTAGTCCACCTCGAGAAAATAACACTTCTCGGAGATCCAATACGAAAACGTGTTCTTTACGGTAGAACACAAACCTTAGTACAACAAACGCGAATCACTCTACTTTGAGAGATTTATGTGGATCACTCACTCTATTAAAACACTTACAAGAGGGTATAATTTTAATATGAATAATCACTCTTGAATAAGGTTTATCACTTGGATATTTTTAGAGAGTTTGATCACTTGAGTTGTGTTGCTGATTCAACTAATCGAGAGATTTTAATCTGCTATCAACTTAAGATTTCTTACTCAAAAACGAGTTTTATAATTTTAACAGTTTAAATATCAAGAGAGGATGCTGCAGAGTCTTTATCAAATGCAGGGAGAGTTATTGTGAATTGGTAGCATTGAAGGCTGGAGGGTTGCATGTATTTATACTGGATGAGCAACTGGTCCTTGGCATTCGCGGTATACCGGCTAACTCTCGCGGTATACCGTGCAGAGGAAAAAGTACTTGTCAGAGAGAAGGTCAACCCTGCAAAACCAACGTAAACTTGTACCCGCGGTATACCGGCTAAACACCGCGGTATACCGTGCAGACTGTACCCGCGGTATACCGGCTAAACACCGCGGTATACCGCCCAGACAAAAAGCCTTTCAATCAATCAGAGAAGTACAGCAGGCCGCCGCGGTATACCGGCTATTCACCGCGGTATACCGCCCAGAACAAAGGGCAGGAAGCAGTACGCATGCGCAGTGTCTTCTAGAACCAAATCTTTCACAATCCAGCAAGATGATAAGATGTTACTTGGTTTATTTAAAAAGACAGTATTAGAAAAATCCAAGTGGTATATTATTTTAGGGTGATTTATCATTTTAAAATTAAAACGACGAAAATCTTCAGACTTGGATTCTTCAGATAAACATTATCGAGATTATTTAAATGCTGCACACTCAGATAAAATATTAGATAACAAAGAATGCGGTGTGTTTTGTAATCATCAAAATAAATATGGAGATGTGATTTTATGTGTACCAAAAAATATATCACAATATTAAAGCTGGGTACACTTGCACCAACAATCTCCCCCTTTTTGATGATGACAAACACAACGCTAAACACGAGAGCATACTCGGTTTCTCTCCCCCTTTTGTCGAAGCAAAAAGGGTTTAAGAAGGTCGCTTATGCTCCCCCTCGAAAGATGCTCCCCCTCAAAATATGAAATATTTGAGAGTTAGTATTTTTAAGGGTTATACTCAAGCATGCCTAAACCAAGTCTTAATTTAAAGAAAGCTTTTTTTGTTAAGAGCTTTAGTAAAAATATCGGCCAAATTATCTTCCGAATCAACCTTTTCAAGCACGATTTGGCCTTTTTGAACATTATCTCGTAAAAAGTGATGTCTCAATTCAATATGTTTGGTACGAGAATGTAGCACGGGATTTTTGCTTAAGTTTATGGCACTTGAGTTATCACACATAATTGGAATTTTGGTTAGATGTACCTCAAAGTCGGTAAGTGTGTGTTTCATCCATAGGACTTGAGCACATGCTCTTGCGGCGGCTACATATTCCGCTTCGGTAGTAGACAACGCTACGGATTGTTGTTTCTTGGAGAACCAAGACACAAGTGAGAGACCTATAAAGGCACATACCCCACTAGTACTTTTTCGGTCAACAATAGATCCACCAAGATCGGAATCGGTGAAACACGTTACTTCTAACTCGGGTTGCTTTGCATACCATAAGCCAAGATTAGTAGTACCTCGTAAATATCGAAAAATACGCTTGACAGCTTCATAGTGAGTTTGTTTAGGTGAAGATTGAAAACGAGCACATAAACATACACTAAACATAATATCAGGTCTACTAGCAGTTAAATATAATAAACTACCAATCATTCCACGATAAATCTTTTCATTAAAATCGTTTCCCTCCTCGTCACGAGATAATTGTAAGTTTGTGGTCATTGGAGTTTCAACGGGTTTGACATTTTCAAAGTTAAACTTTTTCAACATATCTTTACAATATTTAGATTGACTAATAAAAATACCAGTTTCACATTGTTTGATTTGCAATCCTAAGAAGTATTTTAACTCTCCCATCATGCTCATTTCAAACTCGCTTGTCATTTTCGCAGAAAATTCATTACACAGTTTTTCATTAGTGGAACCAAAAATAATATCATCAACATATACTTGCACAACTACAATATCATTTTGATCATATTTCACAAACAAAGTATTATCTATTTTACCCATAATATAACCACTAACAATTAGAAAGGTTTTTAATCTATCATACCACGCACGCGGAGCTTGCTTTAAACCATAAAGCGCCTTTTTCAATTTATAAACATGTGTCGGATTTTCAAAATTTTCAAAACCGGGAGGTTGAGAAACGTATACCTCCTCATTTATAATACCATTTAAGAAAGCACTTTTAACATCCATTTGAAATAATTTAAAATCTTTAGCATTTGCAAAAGCGAGAAGCATTCGAATAGACTCCAACCTTGCAACCGGTGCAAAGGTTTCATCATAATCTATACCTTCTTGTTGATTGTACCCCTTGGCAACTAAACGTGCCTTGTTTCGTGTGACTCGTCTACCTTGTTACGGAAGACCCATCTTGTGCCAATAATGGTTTGACTACTAGGGCAAGGAACTAAGTCCCACACATCATTCCTAGTAAATTGGTTTAACTCTTCTTGCATGGCCATTATCCAATCCTCATCACCTAAAGCTTCATCTATGGTTTTAGGTTCTATGGTTGAGATAAAGGCATGGAAAGCACAATGGGTATGGATTTGTGATCTAGTTGTCCTTTGGTTTAGGTCACCTATAATTTGATCTACGGGATGGCCTCGAGCGGTTCTAAGGTTAGGATCATCTATACCTTGTGGAATAAAGCAAGGAGGGGCATCACTAGATTCAATATTATTTGTGGAAGGTTGGGTACCTAAATCCAAGTTGCTAAGTTGTTGTGCTAAGACGTCTCCCTCACGGATATTGTCATTTGCTAAGGGTGCACTCGGTTTGGGAGGACTCTCGTCAAAGCTAACATTTAGGGATTCTTCTACAACCATGGTCTCCTTATTTAGAATTCTATAGGCTTTGCTATTCCAAGAGTAACCTAGGAACACTCCCTCATAGGCTTTGGCATCGAATTTGGTTAGATAGGATTTGGTGTTTAAAATGAAACATTTACATCCAAAAACTTTCAGGTGAGCTAAGGAAGGTTTTCTACCACGGTAAAGTTCATAGGGTGTCTTATTTAGGATACTTCTAATTAGGACACGGTTAAGCACATAGGTCGCGGTAGCAACGGCATCACACCAAAACTTTTGGGGAACTTGATGTTCGTTTAGCATAGTTCTACTCATTTCTTGCAACGTTCGATTTTTCCTTTCAACAACTCCATTTGACTGAGGAGTTCGAGGAGCCGAAAAGTTATGAGTTATACCATGTTTATCACAAAAGGCACCAAATTGTACTTCATTATCGAATTCTCGTCCATGGTCCGTACGTATTGAAACAATCGTACAACCTTGTTGGTTTTGAATTCTTTTTCCTAAAAATTTAAACTTTTCGAAAGCCTCATTTTTATGTCTCAAAAATAGAGTCCAAGTATAACGGGAATAATCATCTACAATAACCAAAGTATAAAAATTTCCTCCAAAACTTTGAATAGCCATTGGGCCAAAAAGATCCATATGTAAAAGTTCTAAAACTCTTTGAGTAGAAATAACATTTTTTGATTTATGAGAAACGTGATGTTGTTTGCCGACACGACAAGCATCACAAAAATGATTATCAAACTTTAATTTTGGCAGGTCACTCACAAGCTCCTTATTTTTTAAGTTTTGCATTAATCTTAGATTAGCGTGACCTAAACGCCTATGCCATAAAGTAGAAACATCATGAAGAGAAGATAAGCATACATTTTCAGATACAACAGTTTTGCAAATATATAAATTTCCTTTCACAGAACCAGTTAAAAGAACTTTGCCATTTTTCAAGATTTTGCACGAGTCTTCTTCGAAGACGACAGTTATACCATTTTTACACAATTGGCGAACACTTAACAAATTAAAATGTAAATTATCAACATGATTCACATCAAGAAATTTAACATTATTGCAGGAGACTGTACCTCTCCCAATTATATTTCCTTTGGAGTTTCCTCCAAAAATTACCTGTCCACCATCACATGACTTATATGATGAAAAGAGATTATTGTTTCCGGTCATGTGACGTGTGCAACCACTATCGAGTATCCAGTCCATATCAAGGTTTATCTACAATAATAAAGATGTAATTTTAATGGTCCCCATTTCTCGTGGGTCCTTGACAATTAGTTTTAATAAAAAAACCAACAAGCATATATATATATATATAATATATATATATAAATATATAAATATACACAGAATATATATATATGTAACAAATCAACCAAAAAAAATATATATATAATATATCAAAAAGTCAAACAATATATATATAATAAAGAATCAAACAGAAAGTATATATATATATATATGTGTAGTACGTATGTATATATATATATAAACAAAAGTACATACAATAATATATTACTTATATATAACATATATACAAGAATTCATATTTAAACTATATATATATATATATATATAATATATAACACATTTAAAACCATAAACGCATACCACCGGGATTATCATTATTAAACATTCCTTTTGGAATCCATTTAGTTACCATTTTAATTTTGCGATTGTATTTATCATACACATAAAAGCAAGCATTTATATTCGCATCATTTTTAGGTCTAGAATATTTATCGTTATACATGCGAGCATACGGTTTTTTTGGTATATTATTTGCATTATTCATTTTACGCACATACGGAGGTTTTTGCACATATTGATTTTTTGTATTAACTTTAGGTGATTCATAAAATCTTTTGATGGGCATACAAGAACATTTATCTTTGCACGTATCGGAACCAATACCTTTTCTACATTTTATACGGTTAGGCATATTTAGCATGTTAAAGACTTTCTTATTACTACTTTGAAAAGCTTTTGCTAATAAATCATCCTTTTCATACGAATCACATTTTCCTTTTAAACATGCAATCTCATTCTCAAGAATATCACATTTTGCACAAATAATATTTTCATGTGACTTTTTATTTAAGCATGCAATTTCTTTATTTAGAGCATCACAAGATTTACAAAAATCTTTTTCTCCTAATTTAGTTTCTAATTTAGCAATTATATTCATATCATTTTCAGATTTTTGTTTGCCATCATTAATTTCCTTATTACATGCAGATATCGTTTCTTTTAATCTAGAATTTTCGTCTTGGTAACGATTTGCAAGAGCAGCCATTGTGTGAAAAGATTCATATAATTCTTCAAGATTATTTTCATTATCACTATCATAATCTGAGTAAGAAGATTTTACCTCATCGTCGCTTTCGGCCATAAGACAAATAGCTTGATATTCGTCTTCTTCTTCGCTTTCACTCCACGCGCCTCCAATGAAGGCTTTCTCCTTCTTATTTTGAAATTTGTTCTTTTTAGGACATTCATTGGCGTAATGATCTTTGTCGCCACATGAGTAACAAAAACCTCTCTTTGGCTTAGCTTTATCGTCACCACTTGAGTCGTCATTTTTCTTTACTTTTTCGTCTCGTTTATGGAACTTACGACTTCGGTTTTCACCACCACGACGGTAGTTACCGTTTCTTTGAAATCTGCCATTGTTAGAAAATTTATTATTATTAAAAAACTTGGAAAAGTTTCTTACCAACATGGCAACTTCATTGAGAGTTTCGGATGGATCTTTTGAGGAGCCAGCTTTCTCCTTTTTCTTCTCGACTTTTGGTGTTGAGACATTGAGAGCGATTGACTTCTTTTTAACTTGCTCCCGATCTTTGTTTCTTTTAAGTGCAATTTCATGCACTTTAAGATTACCGATCAAGTCATCTATCTTCATTATGGAAAGGTCACGGGAGTCTTCTAAAGATGTTATCTTTTGCATCCACTCCGAAGGAAGGGCTCTTAGGATTTTCCTTATATAGTCCTCGTTAGGATAAATGCGATCCAAACCTTTCAACGTAGTCACAATAAGGTTAAATCTTTTAAACATTGAGTCAATCGACTCATCTTGTTTCATTTCGAACAGTTCATAATCGTGAACTAAAATATTCACTTTACTAGATTTAACTTCCGTGTTTCCACGATGAGTATTATTTAAACTTTCCCAGATTTGATTAGCAGTTTTATATGTATATACTCTTTCAATTTCATCAGTTGTTAAAGCAACATATAATATATTCTTAGCTTCAAAGTTTAAACAAAAATGAGTTTCATCAGAAGTAGTCCATTCATCTATAGGTTTATCAATAAAAACATCATCTTTCACAATGGTGGGTTTAAAATTCCCTTTTTCTATAATATCCCAAATCTTTTGATTTTTGCCACGCACGTGACATTCAAATAGCTCGGCCCAAATGCCAAACTTTTCAGTATCTATCAAAGGGGGTTTTGAAAACACAAAATTAGTTTGTTGAGCCATTTAAAGGAATAAAAGAAATTTATGCAGAATATTTTTGAAAAACCTGCTCTGATACCAATTGTTGGACAACCTAAGGGGGGGGGGGGGGTAAGGTTGTATTTAAAACTTTTACTTTCAAAAATTCTTTTTATAAATAAATACGGAGTAAGTACGGAATAATACAGAAGAGTGTAAATACAAACAGATACACAGATATTATATAAATAAATATAAATGCAAAGCAATTTATATAAACAGATATAATTTAAAAGCACAGCGGAAATGTAAATAGATAAGGGAAAGAAAATACTTGACAACGATATTTTTAAAGTGGTTCACCAAACACAAAGTTGGCTAGTCCACCTCGAGAAAATAACACTTCTCGGAGATCCAATACGAAAACGTGTTCTTTACGGTAGAACACAAACCTTAGTACAACAAACGCGAATCACTCTACTTTGAGAGATTTATGTGGATCACTCACTCTATTAAAACACTTACAAGAGGGTATAATTTTAATATGAATAATCACTCTTGAATAAGGTTTATCACTTGGATATTTTTAGAGAGTTTGATCACTTGAGTTGTGTTGCTGATTCAACTAATCGAGAGATTTTAATCTGCTATCAACTTAAGATTTCTTACTCAAAAACGAGTTTTATAATTTTAACAGTTTAAATATCAAGAGAGGATGCTGCAGAGTCTTTATCAAATGCAGGGAGAGTTATTGTGAATTGGTAGCATTGAAGGCTGGAGGGTTGCATGTATTTATACTGGATGAGCAACTGGTCCTTGGCATTCGCGGTATACCGGCTAACTCTCGCGGTATACCGTGCAGAGGAAAAAGTACTTGTCAGAGAGAAGGTCAACCCTGCAAAACCAACGTAAACTTGTACCCGCGGTATACCGGCTAAACACCGCGGTATACCGTGCAGACTGTACCCGCGGTATACCGGCTAAACACCGCGGTATACCGCCCAGACAAAAAGCCTTTCAATCAATCAGAGAAGTACAGCAGGCCGCCGCGGTATACCGGCTATTCACCGCGGTATACCGCCCAGAACAAAGGGCAGGAAGCAGTACGCATGCGCAGTGTCTTCTAGAACCAAATCTTTCACAATCCAGCAAGATGATAAGATGTTACTTGGTTTATTTAAAAAGACAGTATTAGAAAAATCCAAGTGGTATATTATTTTAGGGTGATTTATCATTTTAAAATTAAAACGACGAAAATCTTCAGACTTGGATTCTTCAGATAAACATTATCGAGATTATTTAAATGCTGCACACTCAGATAAAATATTAGATAACAAAGAATGCGGTGTGTTTTGTAATCATCAAAATAAATATGGAGATGTGATTTTATGTGTACCAAAAAATATATCACAATATTAAAGCTGGGTACACTTGCACCAACACACTCACTCATTGGTGTTGTGAACTGAAGATTTGCTAAGTATGGATAGTACTGCCAGAACAACTTTAATACTGCCAGAGCATAATTAATACTGCGAGAATGAAGTTAGTACTGCTTGTCAAGATTAATACCGCTGAAGCAAGGTTAGTACTGCTGAGTCAAGTTAATGATGCTGGAATGAATTAATGCTGCTGGAGAATATTAGTACTGCTCATGCTGAATGAAGTTAATACTGCTGATGTGATAAGTTTGGTATGCGAAGATATTGGAGATAAAGATGGAATGGATGAAGATATGCTTAAAGAAGATTCAGAAGATCAATTTATTTTTGATAGTTATCTTGTAATTATTGTGTATAAATATTTTTCAATAGATAGCTATTAGAATAGTTTTTGATTTCGTTTTAGAGAGAATTAACCTCAAGGTTTAGAATCATACTTCTAGAGAAGTAGAAGTCGTCTTGATTGAGTCTGTTCATCAAGATTGAGGTTTGATTGTAAGCTTGTGAGTTGAATTAGTGAATACAAACAGCTGTGTGTTTTCTGATATATTGTTCTTTGATTGTGTGAATTAAAGTTCTATTCCGCAGATTCTTTAATTCTGAGTTCTAAGTATTATTAGTCTTGTTAAGATTCGATCCTGACAAGTGGTATCAGAGCTTGTGTTTCTTAGAATTCTACAATTATTATGGACAATTCTATTGAATCAAACAGTACTCTTGTTTCTAAGGTTCCCATGCTCAGACCCAATGAGTTTGACATGTGGAAAATTAGAATCAAGCAGTATATTCTGCTTACTGATTATTCCATTTGGGATATCATAGAGAATGGTCCATGTGCTGAAGGAAGAATTGGACCAGATGGCAAAAGACCTCCTCCAAAGACTGATGCAGAGAGAAAAGTCAGACAAATAAAGATGAAGGCCTTAAGCACTCTGCTTTTGGCTATCCCCAATGAATATCATCATCAATTTCATCACTGCACTGATGCTCAGATTCTGTGGAATGCATTGGAAAAAAGATTCACTGGCACCAAAAGCACCAAGAGGAATCAGAAGGCAATTCTCAAGCAGCAGTATGAAAACTTTACTTCTACTAAGAATGAGTCTATGACTCAAACTTTTGATAGATTTAATAAGCTGATTGGAGAATTGGCCACAGTAGGAGTCAAGATGGAGGCTGATGATGTTAACAGAAAGTTCTTAAGATCATTAGGTGAAGAGTGGACAATGTATACTGTGTCCTTCAGACAGAATGACCAATTGGAAGATAAAGAGCTTGATGATCTTTACAATGATCTTAGACTCTTTGAAGCAGAGGTTGAAGCCAAAAAGAAGCCCTCTGGATATGTACATAATGCTGCACTCCTTTCAGCATCACCTGATTCTACTGCTAACCCTGAATCAGTTAGTGCTGCTGGAGGAGTCAATCAGGAAAAGTCCAATGATTCAGTACTAGAAGCCTTCTTTTCTAGTCATGTTAATTCCTCATTGATTAATGATGACTTAGAACAGATTTATGCTGATGATCTTGAAGAGATGGATATCAAGTGGCAGATGGCTATGCTGTCTATGAGGGTGAAGAGATTCATAAAGAGGACAGGGAGAAACAACTTTTCCCAAAGAAGAGAAGATGGTGCTGGATTTGACAAGTCCAAAGTTGAATGCTACAAGTGTCACAAGATGGGACACTTTGCCAGGGAATGCAGAGGTGGAACATCTCACAACAGCCATCAACAAACTCAGGCTGGAAGCTCCAATCAAAACAGAAACTCTATTCAAGCTCTTGTCTCTCAACAAGGAATGGGATTTGATTGGAGTGATCAAGCAGAAGAGGCCATCCAAAATCAAGCACTTATGGCTGAAGTTTCAGATCTTCCCACTGAGGTAAAATCTAATCTCTGTACTCAAGCTTGTATAGACACTATTAAAAGGTATAGAGATCACAATCAGGGAATGTGTGATGACCTTAAGAGATTAGAAAAGGACAGAAAAGACTATGTAGTAATTGTTGAGAAGTTTGAAGAACAGATTAGGGCTTTTCAAGCCAATGAACTTCAACACTCCTATGATACAAACTACTGGAAATGGAAAAAGGATGGTCTAGAGTTCCAGCTTAGAGAATCCAGGGAAGAGTGTGAGAAACTAAAAGGAGAGCTTGAGAAAGTTAAACTTGATGTAGAAAAGTTTAATTGTGCCTCTAAAGTCATGGACAACATAATCAACTCTCAAATCCATAGTAAGTTGAAATCAGGCCTAGGGTACAATGCCACACCCCCACCCTACAACAACACCTACATCCCTCCTAAGTCAGACCTATTAGAAACCAAGGATACGAAGGACTTACCTGAAGGAGCCACTGAAGTAGATCCATTAGATGAAGTAGTTGTTGAGGATAAGACTGAAAAAGAAGGATCTGATGAGGAATGTGTAAGACCATTTGTTAAGAACAATGAGATGAAAAGGACTGGAAAGGGAAAGGGAGTTCATTATACACAGACCACTTTTGTGAACTCTAATACTTGTGAACATTGTTCTTGCAAGAAATCTCAAGAGAATAAGCCCCAAAAACATGATAAAAAGAGGGGAAATCAAAGAAATTAGAATAACCAGTGGGCACAAAAGCAAGGAGTTCATCTGCAAAGGATTAACAGACCAAAACCTTGTTTTATTTGTGGCAAATTGAATCATCTTGCCAAACACTATTATTTCAATCCTATTAACCAAAAGAAAAGTTTTCAAAGGGGGAGGATGTGGATGTCCATCATTACAGATCTATGATTGGATCACTCATGTATCTCACAGCCTCTAGACCAGACATTATGTTTCCAGTATGTGTTTGTGCCAGATTTCAGGTTACACCTAAGCAATCACACCTTCATGCAGTCAAAAGAATTTTTAGATACCTAAGAGGGCAACCAAGATTAGGTCTTTGGTATCCTTATGAATCTTCATTTGACTTGCTTGCATACTCAGACAGTGACTTAGGTGGAGCTAACATGGATAGGAAGTCTACTTCAGGTGGATGTCAGTTTTTGGGTGCAAGACTTGTATCATGGCAGTGTAAGAAACAAACCACAGTGTCCTTATCTACAACAGAAGCTGAGTATATAGCTGCTGCAAGTTGCTGTTCTCAGGTGTTATGGATTCAGAATCAGATGTTGGACTATGGGGTAACATTTCTTCACACTCCAATCTTCATTGACAACAACAGTGCCATTAGCATTGTTAACAATCCTGTCAAGCACTAAAAAACAAAGCACATAGAGATCAGGTATCACTTTATTAGAGACTGTAATGAAAAGAAATTGATTCAAGTTGCTAAAGTTCATACCAATGACCAGTTTGCAGATCTATTCACAAAAGCTTTTGATGTGGGTAGATTCACTTTCTTGGTAGCAAGTGTGGGCTTGATCAACCTTGAATAAATTCATGTTTTTTTTTAATTTTTTTTATACCTGTATTTCTTTGTATATTTGGTGTTACTAACTAGCTTTCTCAGAACCTCAGTATGACTCAGATTGACAAGTGCTGCAAAGTGCAAGTATAGTTACTACTGCCAGTGCAGAGTTACTACTGCTAGTACATATTTTCTACTGCCAATGTGTAGTTAATACTGCTTTGTAGTTAATACTGCTTAGTAGTTAATACTGCTTTGTAGTTAATACTGCTTAGTAGTTAATACTGCATGTGTAGTTAATACTGCTTTGTAGTTAATACTACTTAGTAGTTAATACTGCATGTGTAGTTAATACTGCTTTGTTGTTAATACTGCTCAGTAGTTAATACTGCTTGTGTAGTTAATACTACTGTGTAGTTAATACTGCCTTGCAGTTAATACTGATCAGTCGTTAATACTGATCAGTCGTTAATACTGCTTTTAAAGAAAATCAGGGCTAGTACTGCTATAAATACTCTTTCAGCCCGCCAAAGTTCATAACGTCTCTTTGCATTCCATTTATCTCTCTCTCGTTCTAACCTTTTCTCCCTAGAATCTCTGTGTTTTCTATCCAAATCCTCAGGAAGAATGACGACAATGGAGTTTGTCGATGAGCACAATGAGATTGCGATGCTTCAGAAGCCAAAGCAGGCCGCAGGATTTCATGATATTGTGGATTTTCTCAAGTCCACACACATCTCTCATGCCCTAACAGTGTGCCCAACCATATATATCGAGCATCAAAAGCAATTTTGGGAGAATGCCACTATTATATTCGAAGATGGGCAGAAAATCATTCGAACAAGGGTTTGTGACAAACCCTTGAAGGTCACAGAGGAGGTTATTCGCATCACTCTTCACTTAGATGATGCCTCAGGTATAACCTATCTCTCTAATGATGAACTTTTCTCGACCTTACCAAGAATGGGGTATGAAGGTCCCATTGGAATTTTTAAATTCTACAAGTCAAAGTTTTTCACCCAATGGCGATTTCTTGTTCATACTCTTATGCACTGTATTTCAAAGAAAACAACTGGATGGAGTGAGTTTAGCAGTACCATTGCTTATGCCTTGGTCTGCTTAGCCACTGCCAGAAAGTTCAATTTTTCAGCAATGATTTTTAATGATCTTGTGGCAAACCTAGAATCCAAAAAGAGCTTTTCCATGTATCCCAGGTTTGTCCAAGAAGTACTTAACCATGAATTGACGGATTTACCTCAGTCTGTTGAGGTATATGTGCCAAAACCCCCTAAAGGGAAGTTTTTCTCAAATATGAGAAGAATTCCTAGGGACTCGGAAGGAGTTGACATACCATTGTTCTCTACAATGATAGTTGTGTCCCACACCACTGAAGGTATGGCATCAGGGTCAAGGCCCCCATTAGACACACCCACTGATGGCCAATCCCAACCTTCCATCACCAAAGAAATCCCACAGTCCATTCTTGTAAGACCCACTCCACAAATCACCAAGAAATTTGAAAGAAGAAAGGTACACAAGGTTCCTTCCCTTGGTGTATCTCCTAATAGCCCAACGCCTACAAGCGCTCTATTGGAGCATTCTCCAATAGAGAATATCAAAAGGGTAACCACAGGGGTGTCTCCCAACCCCAAGAAGGTGCTCTCTAAGGAGAAGGATGAGCATGTGGGCTGCAAGGCTGCCACTACTTCTGCTAGCAAAGAGAAGGACAGTGGTACCATCACTAAGACCTTCCCTACGGCAACTCAGAATGTGAAAACATTCAGAGGACCCAGGCGCCAAGAAACCATGGGAGTAGGTTGTGCTTTTGCTAGGCAAGAGACACCTACTAAAACTTCCAATGATCCTGTAAGGGAGGTAAACACTTCTAAACTAGGTGAGGATAGATATACTTATGCGGAATTGATGGAAACCATTGCCAACATCAACATTGATGTCATGAATCAGCAGAAGGAGATTGATGAGCTTAAGAAGGTGGTTCTTTATCAACACACCAAGATAGAGAAGAATAAGAAGATGATCACCAAGCTGCTGCAAAGAAGGAAGAAAGCTCAGTATGTTCTAAAAAGGAGAAGATCAACCACTGATGCTTCCAAAAAGGGGGAGTTAGAAACTGAACTAAACATGGAGGATGCAAAGGTTGAGGGGGAGAATGAGCATAAGGTTGAGGGGGAGGCTGAGCAGGTTGCAGAAGTTGCAAAGGAAGCAGAAAGTGAGAAAGCAGCAGTAACTGAAACTGCAGAAAATGAGAAGGAAGTAGTATCTGAGTTTCAAGCAGCAGAAACCACAGAAAAAGCAGTAGAAATAGTTAATGCTACAGTATCTGAGATTGAAGCAGCAATAGCTGAAATTATGAAGAGTCTTGTTGATGCAGCAGTATCTGAAAGTGAGAAGGAAGCAATATCTGTATCTACAGTAACTAAATCTGAGATTGAAGCAGAGGTATTTGAGATTGTGAAGAATAGTGTTGAAGCAGCAGTATCAAAGATAGTAAAAGAAGTAATAACAGATAGAGCAGCAGAAATGGTTAATGCTGCTAGTCAAAAAGCAGCAGAAACCATTCAAGCAGCAGAAATGGTTAATGTTGCTGAAAAACATGAGGCAGCAGAAACCATCCCTGAAGCAGCAGAAACAAAGGAAACAGCTGAAACCATTCCTGAAGCTGTTAAATCACTCAAAAGAACCAAGATGGTGTCAAACAAAAGACCAAGAACAAAGTCTATAGCTTCAAAGAAGAAAGTGGTAAAGAAGCCTAGGGTGGAACCCATTGTAGAAGAAGCTAAGGAGGAAGTTGTGAAAGAGAAAGCTGATCAAAAAGTTGCTGAAGAAGAAGTGGCAACTCCATCAGGTCAACCAAGCAATGTACAATCACAAACAAATGCTCAATGTGATATGTATATTACTGTGGTTGATACTAGTCCAATCAAAGTTAAACCATTAGCTTCTATGGCTCCTGAGATCATCTTCTGGGACACATTGAGAGATGGGAGAAAGGAGTACATTAGAATAAAGAGGGCAGATGGAAAGTATGAAGTTTGTTCTACTTGGGGAAGACTTATAAGGATGTGCTCTAGATCAGACTTGGAAGAGATGTTCAAGGTGGGAATGAAGCTTTATGGAAATATGCTGACTGAGAATGGAATGTCCATCACCAAAATGGTACTTGAATACTTGTGTCTAATGTTCAATACAGAAGCAGTTAAGTATTTGACAGAAAGGCAACTTCAAGCTGTTACCAACTGGATGCTTATTGAAAACTGTGGTGTGTATGTCATAACACTTGACTATGCATATCATGAGTATTATTTGGTGGATAAAATATACAAGCACATCATGACAAGGTTGGATGGAATGCTAAAAGCTAAGTTGGTGTGTGACAAAGATTCTGAGATGGGAAGATACCTGGTAAGAAGGATCATCAATCAAAGTTTGGGATTGAATCCTGACGTGTGTGTTCAAGATTAAGTTTTGGAAGCATCATCATCTGAAGAACTTGACTTCTCTTTCTAAAAGTCAAGTTAGGGGGAGATTGTTGGGAACTGAAGATTTGCTAAGTATGGATAGTACTGCCAGAACAACTTTAATACTGCCAGAGCATAATTAATACTGCTAGAATGAAGTTAGTACTGCTTGTCAAGATTAATACCGCTGAAGCAAGGTTAGTACTGCTGAGTCAAGTTAATGCTGCTGGAATGAATTAATGCTGCAGGAGAATATTAGTAATGCTCATGCTGAATGAAGTTAATACTGCTGATGTGATAAGTTTGGTATGCGAAGATATTGGAGATAAAGATGGAATGGATGAAGATATGCTTAAAGAAGATTCAGAAGATCAATTTATTTTTGATAGTTATCTTGTAATTATTGTGTATAAATATTTTTCAATAGATAGCTATTAGAATAGTTTTTGATTTCGTTTTAGAGAGAATTAACCTCAAGGTTTAGAAT